>SJYQ01005605.1:311086-344562 GCA_006410935.1 Redunca redunca | reverse complement strand
TATTTTTTATTTTATTTTTTTAAATTTTTATTTTAACTTTAGTTTACTTTACATTACTGTATTGCTTTTGCCAAACATTGACATGAATTCACCACGAGTGTACAAGCGTTCCCAAACATGAATCCCTTCCCACCTCCCACCCCATACCATCTCTCTGGGTCCTCTCCTTGCACCAGTCCCAAGCATCCTGCATCCTGCATTGGACATAGACTGGCAATTCGTTTCTTACTTGATAGTAAATTTCCTTGTTTTTAAAATGAAGAGGTAGGCCTGAATAATTATTTCTGGAGCCTTCCTCATCCTGATATTCTGATTTCTACAATCTGGGCAGCTTGTAGAAATGGCTACAGTATTTACTAAGGTGTCAACCCATCCACCATCTGTTTAAAACTCTCTGAACCACAGGCAGAAGATGGGAAATACAGGCACACCTTGGAGATACTGCAGGCTCCAGAACACCAGAGCATAGCTAATATCACAACAAAGCGAGTCACACAATTTTTTTTAATTTCCCAGTGCTTATGAAAGTTATGTTTACACTCTACTGTAGTCTATGAAGTGTCCAATAGCATGATGTCTAAAAAAGCTATGTACATAGCTTAATTAAAAAATACTGTCTTGCTAAAGAATGCTAATCATGATCTGAGCCTTTAGCGAGTTCTAATCTTTTTTGCAATAGTAACAGCAAAGATCACTGATCACAGAGCACAATAACAAACACAGCAATAATGAAGAAGTTTGAAATATTGTGAAAACTGCCAAAATGTGCGCAGAGACAGGAAGTGAGCAAAAAATGGGACCGATAGACTTGCCTGATTCAGGGTTGCCATAAATCTTCAATTTGTAAACAAATAACACACTTTACCTGCAAATAAATACCAGTAAAATGGCATGTGCCTACACTGTGTGAGCTGTCTCCCACTTTAAATCACAACCAAAATGCAAATTCTTCAAAAACAAATGCAAATATCCCTAAGAACAGGGCACATTTTTGCTTACAACCATCCATAGGAGCAGATTTCTGCAGAGCACACTTGGGGAACAATGTTTTAACCCCCAGGAGCAGCTGGAGCTCAGGCTTTAGGGTCAGAAGGACCTGAATGCAAATCCTAGTTCCTCCATATGTTACCTATATGTTCCTGACTAGTTCTGCAGGAATGAGGCAAATAATGCCACTTTTTGGGGTGCTGTGAGAACTAGAAGAGATGTTAAATAGTAAACTTGTACCTAAGGTTGAGTGTTAGATTCCAGATTTGTGGTATGAAAAAGCTAAAGCCCAGACAAAGTGATTGACTTGCGTTTGGGGGCCATGTTAACCTTTATCACACACATAGATACACTCTAACATGCATTTTGAAGAGCTATATATTGAGTCAATACTTTCTATAAACTGAATGCTTGTCCCCCTCCCCATTTATAGATTAAATCCTATGCCCCAGTGTGGTGCTCTTAAGAGATGGGGCCGGTTGTGGGTGGCCACGGCCTCCAGCGGCTTGAATCAGGGTCTCAGTTCTGGGCCAGAGACTGAAGCCAGGCCACTGCAGGTGGAGCACTGAATCCTATCCACTAGGCCAGTGGCCAGCGACAAGGCCTTGCCCATTGACTTTGTAGAAATGAATTTCCACAAAGAGATGGAAAGTAGTGAAAATAATCAAGCACTTATTAGGAGGAAAAATTTATGTGTGAATAGACTCTCGCGGGTGGCCTCAGAGAGTCACGTGCTCATGCTGGTTTGAATCACTTACATGGGGCATTTCTTCTGGGCTTCCTCTGGCCAATCTTCTTGCCTTGTGGGCTCTGAGTCCATATTTAATTTATCCCAAGGTCCTCCCCTGTGCGCACGCGCATCTCTTAGCCAAAGGGATTCTAACAAAGAGGCCTATAGTAGTAGACATCAGCTACTACAGGGTGGCGCTCCCTCCCTTTTTGACCCCCAAGGAGCCTTTCTGTGCCTGTAAAGTTGGGAAGGTCTCCTTGATCTCAAGAATGATAAATACATGGTCTATTCATCTCTCATCTGGGCAGTGCTCAACTCCTCTTCACTCCTGCTATTTTCTTCATCTTGGAGTACCTGTGCACAGGGGACCAACCCCAGCTGCTCACCCTGGGGCCCATCTATCTCCTGGTTCAAGGCTTTTAGAAGGTGATGGGTCATGAAGGTGGAGCCCTCATGAACCAGGTTAGTGCCCTTATTAAAGAAGCTCCAGAGAGCTCTGTATCCTAGCTGTCATGTGAGAATGCAATAGGAAGATGGTCACCTATGAATCAGGAAGCAGGTTCTCATCAGACACCAAATCTTCCAGAACCTTGATCTTGGCCTTCCCATCCTCCAGAACTGTGAGAAATAAGTTTTTGTGTACAAAGCACCTAGTCTGTGGGTTTTTTGTCATAGTCCAAACAGACTAAGATAATACTAATCAGTTCAGTCACTCAGTCATTTCCAACTCTTTGTGACCCCATGGACTGCAGCATGCCAGGCTTCCCTGTCCATCACCAACTCCCAGAGCTTGCTCAAACTCATGTCCATTGAGTCAGTGATGCCATCCAACCATCTAATCCTCTGTCGTCCCCTTCTCCTCTTGCCTTCAATCTTTCCCAGCATCAGGGTCCTGCTACATTTAATAACTTTATCTCACAAATTTAACAACTAAATTCTGTTGCTATGATTATTTAGGGTATTTTCCATTTCTATTTGTAAGAATGAATTATCTCTATATACTCATCTTTGACAGCCTCACTTAATATATCCTAAATAGATGTCAGAAGGCTGAAGAGTAATTGCACAAGACACAAGTAAGCCCCAAGTTCATCTAAAAAGTATTTGCTGAGCTTCTAGAGGCCAAGCACTGTCCAGGCACACTTCCATATCTTCCAACACTTACAGTACTGCCCCCAAAGGGTATATGTGCCTCTTTTTATACAGAGGATGTGGCTTTGTCCTATAAATTAGACTATCAAATAGAAGACAAGAGCTTAGGTTTAGATATCACTGTGTCTCAGCCTCAATGGGCCAGAAAGCAAAAAGAAACTTCAGAGAAATAAAAGGAGAGGACAGAGCAATCTGGAATACAAAGGACCCCAAACTGAATATGGTATATCCTGTTTCCTCCAGTCATCAGAACATGAGAGTCCAGCCACCTGGATGCAGTTTCAACATAATTTATTCAACTCATCAACTATTTACTGAGCATCAATTACAGCCAACTACAACTCAGCTGTCATTCACTGAAGTGGACTAGAGTAAGGGTTAGGAGTGTAGGCTCTGTCTTTAAAGACTAAAGTCAATCTATAGGGAACAATCTGCAGGATAATAAGAAATTGAAGTAAGGTGCAAAACTGCAGCAAAAAGAGGAGAGGGTATATATGCTTGTTTATGCACTGAATATCTCTGGAAGGATTCATAAATCCTGGTGAAAGAAGCACTCCTTCTGGCCATGGTGCGGTAATAGGAACCAGATTTTCCCTCTTTCCTTATTCAGGTTTTTTTTTTTTCTAATGACAAAAGGAAATAACAGTTTAAGACATTGCGCAGCAGACCGTGCTGGAAGAGTTGCTGATGGCTAAGAGAAGGGAAGCCTGGCGTGCTGCAGTCCATGGGGTCGCAAAGAGTCGGACACGACTGAGCGACTGAACTACAACAAGGAAGGGAAAGGAAGGAAGGGGCCATACAATTGCCCCAGCTTACTGCTAGGCAGTCCTCTCCAGGTGCAATCTGGTGGCCTCCCTGAGCAAAGGAGGCAGAGACTGTATCAGGGTGTCCACATCAGCTAGATTGACAAGGCAGGGTGTCAGAGAAGAGAGAGCTCCTGCAACTTGCAGAGGGATTCCCTCTAGTTACTGCCTGAGAACTGGTCAGTACACGTGTGAGAAGCTACTAGAGGTTGAGAAAGAACCACTGCAAAGCAGTAAGTCCAACAGCTTCTCAACCTCACACCCAGCTGGAACTAGTTTGTGTTCCTGCCAGCCCAAATGGAAAGACCTCATAATAAACTGGGCATGGGGTAAAATCCTTGGAAGTGGGAACATAGTAGATCTAGATGACAGACTATTCTGGATCAGCATAATAAAGCATAGAAGTGATGAAACCTCCTGGATGAATGATTGCAAGGAAGAAAAGGGGAGTTGAGGACCAGGGTCAGGGCTTGAAGTATAGCTTCCTGTTCACTGTACACCTTTTTCACTGTTTGGAATTTTTACTGTGTATATAAATTCCTTTTAAAAAACTTGTTTTATAAGAGGGCAGGCTTTAATGTCAGACTGTTTGAGAATCAGGCTCCATCTCCTGTAAGTTGGTTAAACTCAGGCAAATCACTGAAACACTCCAAGCCTCGGGTTTCTCATGGATGAAATGAATTTTGTTCTTTTGTTTCAGGTGAACATGACCATCCCTCAGTTCCAGAGATGGGCATATTACCATGATCTTAGTTGGTGGGGCCTCTGGGGTGATTAGGTCATGAGGGTGGAGCCCTCAGGATTACAGTTAGTGCCCTCATATAAGAGCCCCTGGATTTGAAAAAAAAAAAAACAAACCTGGAAAAGAAGAGATACATGTATATGCATAACCAAATCACTTTGCTGTACACTTGAAACTAACACAACATTAATAAACTGTTCCAATATAAAATGAAAAGTTAAAAAAGTAAAGCTAGTTTGTTAAACAAATTTGATTTGGTAATGAAATCTATGTAGTTTAAATCTACCTTTAGCTGAATAGGGCTTCCCTGGTGGCTTAGAGCGTAAAGCTTACACCGGCAATGTGGGAGACCTGGGTTCAATCCCTGAGTCAGGAAGATCCCCTGGAGAAGGAAATGGCAACCCACTCTAGTACTCTTGCCTGGAAAATCCCATGGACGGAGGAGCCTGGGAGGCTGCAGTCCATGGGGTCGCAAACAGTCAGACACAACTGAGCAACTTCACTTCATTTCACTTAGCTGAATTATTACTAATCGTAGTTTTTTTTATTTCTGTAAAGCAACAGGTCATATATGTTGTTAAGACTGGATTTACTTAAACAAACCAAATACAAATTATCTGATGATTAAAAAAGAAAAAGAGATGCTGGAAAGTTCCATCATCCCTTCTGCCATGTATGATTACAGCAAAAGATAAGCATCTATGAAGTATAGATACAGAACCTACCAGTAGATTGATCTTGAACTTCCAGCCTCCAGAACTATAAGAAATAAATTTCTGTTATTTCTGACCAATCACCACATTTCATGGGATAGCAACCAAATCAAATTGGTCTAATGACAGTAGTGTCCAGACTTTCACTGAAAATGTTGGGAGAGAGATGCCATTAATTTCAGGATTTCTCAGGGTTGCAAAGCTCCTGATGGTTATTTTCAGGGCACTAGCTTGAGAATGAAACCAAGACAGAATAAAACAAAGCCAAGAGCTGGAGAGAGATAATGTCCTGGTGGTGTCATTTGAGTACAGGGATCCAGTGATGCCTATCGCCAATTTCTGTCACTTGCAATCAGAAGGCGCCTGACAAATTCAGTATGGATCATTATTCAATTAATTCAACAAGCACAGAGCCCAGATGAGATGCCAGAAACTGTGCCAAGAGCTAGGCATTTGAACATGAGATCCTTGTCTTTAATAAGTTTATGGTCTAGTGGAGGAGATAGACATGTAAATTGACAAATTGCTAGGATAGAGATATTCCCAGGGTGCTGTAGGTGAGGCATCTAGACGATCCTGGGAGGAGGGGTTAGACATCCAGAAAGACTTTGTGAGGAGTGATCCCTAAACGAAGCCTCAGTGGATGCCAAACGAGTAGTCAGAAGGAAAAGGAGAATAAGAGCATTCTAGACAAGAGGGCATTGAAAGCGGATGTGTCCAGACGTGAGGGACCAGCGGAAACAGATGAGACTAAAAAATAAGCAAGAAAAAAATCATGAAGCGCATCGTACATCATACTCTAGGAGTTTGGATTTTGTATCCTCGTCATCGTGGTATGCCGTTCGAAAACTTAATACAGGGGAGATATATGATCAGATTTTTGTGTGGAAAATAGATTAGAAGGCAAGACAGATAAGGAAAATCAATTAAAAGAATGAGGGAGTAATCCATGCTGGATATGCTGAGGGCCTGAGTTAAGAAAACAACAAAATTCTGTAAAGCTATTATCCTTCCATTTAAAACATTAATTAATTAAAAAAAAGAAATTAGGAGAAGGGATGGAGAGCAGCGAAAGAATGAATGTGAGAAGTGACAGAGAAAGAATTGACTGGACTTGATGCTGAAGGATAATGTATTTCAGTTTGGAACATTAAAATAGACATAATAGTTCACAATTTTATAACACTCCCCACCAAGTCCTGTTCTAGGTGGTTTACACAAATTAACTCACTCAATACTACTGAGATTCCTCATTTGAACATTTTAGGCATTTGAACATGAGGACCTTGTTTTTAATTTTTAATGTTTATGGCCTAGGGGAGGAGACAGACAAGAAAAAGGACAAATTTCTAGGATAGAGATATTCCCAGGGTGCTGTAGGTGAGGAGGGGTTAGACATCCAGAAAGACTTTGTGAGGAGTGATCCCTAAACGAAGGAACTGGGTCCCTGAGAAGTAAAATAACACCTAAGGTTACACTCGCACAAGTGGTGTAACTGCAACCCCAATAGGGACAATGTAGGACCCACACCGGTGCTACTGACCATGCAAACGCACATTGTTTACTATTTAGGGAAAAAGTAAGAGGAGCCGGCCAAGAAAATAAAAATAACTAGGGAGACAGAGGGAAGCCTGGAGAGCTCATTGTCACAGAAAGGACGAGATGAATGCCTGTTTCCTACTTCCGTGGTAATTAAACACCCATCCTGCAATTGGAGGATGACAGTCTGGGCTTAGCCAAGAAGAAATTGTCACAGTTCTGTAAAATAGGTGTTTTCATATCTCCAGTTTCTAGGTGTGGAAACTGAGGCTTGGAGCAGTAGGGGCCTCCACAAGGTACGGGACTCCAGCTGGTGAGGGACTCAGCCATTTCTCAGAGCTGGCCATAATCTGCACTCTGGGCTGGGTCCACCAGAGTGCTGTCCAGGTGCCCAGGGCTGTATCAGGGTAGGAGGGGAGCACACAAGCATGGTCACATCCTTGCTCCCAGTGGGTCTGTAATCTTGTTGCTCAGATGAGGTTAAAACAAATGAAAACATAAATATCATGAGAAGGCAGCATAAAGGTGTGTACCTGGCTAAATGACAGGCTCTGGGCACCTAAGGCTTCCCTGGTGGCTCAGCTGGTAGAGAATCCATCTGCAATGTGGGAGACCTGGGTTTGATCCCTGGGTTGGGATCCCTGGAGAAGGGAAAGGCTACACAGTCCAGTACTCTGGCCTGGAGAATTCCACTGACCGTATAGTCCATGGGATCGCAAAGAGTGGGACACGACTGAGCGACTTTCACTGGGCACCTAGAGCAGGTGAGGAGGCATCAGAGAGATGATGGACATGGGTTGAGTATTGAAGGACAGGCTGAGTATAATCATGGGAAGATATGGGGCACTTCCAGGGACAGGGCCCTCACCTGGGCATTCTCAGGGAGTGACAGGCATCTGTTGTTTCCACCTGGGCAACATCCCTGCTCTGTTCTTCCACTGTCCTTTGAAGTTTCCTCCCCAAGGGGAATCCATGTGGTTTGAACAGGCCTGATCACACCACCCCCTCAGACTCCAGGGGCAAGGGTTTGATGCCAGTCTGGTCAGTCACTGGGCTTCATTTTTCCCAACTCAGCAGTCTGAACCCCATCCAGCCTGACGATCTCAGGTGTGTGCTGAAGCTTTGGGAGGAAGAAACTCTCTCCCTAAGACAGCTGGCTCTAGGAATGACATTAGCTTGGGGGTGTTGGGGGGCCACATTCTATAGAGGTCTGCCTAGACACACACTGAGAAAGGGGGACAGGAGAGAGAAAGATCTGACAAGATTTGGGCTCCTGGGTCCAGCCATGCCCTACTGAAAACTAGTAAATTCCCTTTGTTGTTTATGCCAGTTTGCCTTGGGGTTTCTGTCCCTGGAAGGTGAAAGAGGTCTGATTGACACAGACCTCCAGAGGTGACAAACTCCAGGAATCCAAAGTTGGGGTCTGCCTACCTTCTCTGAAGAACAGGAGTTGGGCAGGAAGTATAGTAAGTTAAGTCCATAAAAGGGACAAGGCTCATGGACCTCGGTATAGGGGTGAGATCGCTATAGACTTCACAGAAATGGCTTTGGTTTCAAATGTGTCTCAAAAGGTGGAAAACGTTTCACCACCTGGCATTTGGGGGAGTGTAGCACAGGAGGAAAGGGACGATCTCACAGGAGAAGGCAGAGAAAGAGAAGAATGCGGCACATGTTTAGAATGTATCAAAAGGTCAGAACTGGCTACAGGATGAAGACATAAGGAGTGCTCCAAGAGGTCAGGTTGCAAAGGTGCGGTTGAAAACCCCAAGTGCCCAGAGGTGTGTTTTGTGGGGTGCCTAGGGACATAGACAGCATATTAAAAAGCAGAGACATTACTTTGCCAACAAAGGTCCATCTGGTCAAGGCTATGGTTTTTCCAGTAGTCATGTATGGATTGAGAGCTGGACCATAAAGAAAGCTGAGCACTGAAGAATTGATGCTTTTGAACTGAGGTGTTGGAGAAGACTCTTGAGAGTCCCCTGGACTGCAAGGAGATCCAATCAGTCTATCCTAAAGGAAATCAGTCCTGAGTGTTCATTGGAAGGACTGATGCTGAAGCTGAAAGTCCAATACTTTGGCCACCTAATGTGAAGAACTGACTCATTGGAAAAGACCCTGATGCTGGGAAAGATTGAAGGTGGGAGGAGAAGGGGATGACAGAGGGTGAGATGGTTGGACAGCATCACGGACTCAGTGGACATGGTTTGAGTAAACTCCGGGAGTTGGTGATTGACAGGGAGGCCTGGCATGCTGCAGTCCATGGGGTTTCAAAGAGTCAGACACGACTGAGCGACTGAACTGAACTGGGGACATAGATACGACAGTTTCATGGGATGGGAGACAAGTTTCTTCCTCCACGGTCTCTAGAAATGTGTGGACCCCAGGGAAACCAGAGACTCTCAGATGTCACAGAGCAGGTAAAGAGCTAGGTGTCCAGGTAAGAGAGCAAAGCAGTGATTTCATTCCCTGGCCCCACTCTGTCCGGGCCCAGATCCCCGATCCCTGCTCCGGCTGAGCCCAGGACAGGAGATGAGGTGGATCCTCGCACAGGCACTGTTCCAGGAGGGGCTTCCCAGCTGGGCCCCTCCAAGCACCCTGGTCCTGGGGAGGGGGCGCAGTCTGAGTGTCATTATGGGGGGGCTCCCCTCAGCCTCCCCTGTGGTGCCTCACAGCACCTCTCAGCAGCCGCTTCGGGGCGAGGGGATGTGTCCCCGCTGCTTGAGTTAATTACAGTAATTATACCTGCTCTCTCTTCGGCTCTGGTTCCCTTTGTTCCCCGGTTTCCTGCCCGCTCATTTGCAAATCTAATCGCTCTGCAGATTGATTTTTTTTTAAGAGAGAACAGGATAAAGAGACAAAGATAGGGTGCAGAGAATGTGGGAGAGAAAAAGTGGGGGTGGGAGTGCACTGAGAAGGTGGGCAGGGAGGAGGCGAGGGAGAGAGGTGGGCAAAGCGGATAGGAGCATCAGAGGAGGGAAAGGATTAAGAGCACCTCGCTCAGGTGAGGAGGTTCAGGGTGCTGTGCGCAAGGGTTGGGTACTGAGGATGCATGTCTGACTCTGAGACCCCATGGACTGTAGCCCACCAGCTCCTCCATCCGTGGGATTTCCCAGAAAAAGAATACTGGAGTGGGCTGTCATTTCCTTCTCCAGGGGATCTTCCCCACCCGGGGATGGAACCCACGTCTCCTATCGCCTCCTGCATTGGCAGGAGGATTCTTTACCATTGAGCCACCTGGGAGGCCTAGCAAAAGGGTGCTCTAGCAACAGTCCCAGCGAAGGTATCAGCCAAACAGCTGGCATCAACTGTCAGATATCAGAGTGAGGAAACCTTCAGATAGTTCTAAACCCAGATGTTGAGTCACCCCCAGCCTCTGAGGCTTCTGGTTGAGACCCCAACATTGTGGAACAGAAAGAAACCCTCTCTACTTGTGCCCTGTTCACATTCCTGACAGTGTGTGAGCCGTCATTTTATGCCACTAAGTTTTGGGGTAGTTTGTTGCATGTCAATGGATAGTCAGAACAGAGGGTGTCCGGAAGCTGGAGCAGATAGTCCCCAGATGAAGTTAGCTTCAGTTAAGGAAGCAGTCAGGAAGCCCAAGAATAGAGTTGATGCCATGAATCTAGGTCCTCAGCTATCACTCGGATTCACCCTCAGCACTGCTAACGAACTCTCAAAAGAGAAGGTCAGAGTTCAGGTAAGCAAGAAGGCAGAAGTGGGAATGGGAACGTGTGTCAGCTCCCCACAGCGGATCAGACGATGTTTATTAAGTACCTACCATGAGTCAGACAAGGAACAGCGTCCCCGCCCCACAGGAGCACAGTATAATTGGGGAGACAGACACATCCACACTCAGAAGTAATTATAATGCAAAGTTAAGTTGCTATTAAAAATAAAAGTACTCTGGGAGACTTTGGAAACAGGGATGTCAGCCTTAAATGTTTCATATTCTAGAATGGTTCCTGTTTTCTCATTGGTATAAATGATACACACCTCCTGGTTCTCAACTCTTAGAATCCAAATCTCTTAGTCCAAGCCTTAGTCCAAGTTCAAGTAATTGAAGGCCTATTGTACACCCTTGCTTAGAAAAGTCAAGGGCTTCATAAATGCCTTTTCGTATTTTATATAACCCTGTGGAAGTAGATGTTATTTGTTCCCCAAAATCCACTCTCCTGTTCTCCAGAATAATATGATCTGTGATATTTCCTGGTTAATAGTCACTTGGAATGAGGATTATGTTTCTATGCCTCCCCATCCTTGAAGCTATATGTGGCTAAGTGACAATGGGATGTACAGTAGGTGGTGTATGAAACTTCTGAGTAATATCCTTAAAATGAGAAGACATGCCCTTCACAGCGCCATTTGTGCCTCCTTCTTAGCTGGAATGAGGATGTGGCATTGAGCTGTTTTAGATGATGAATGAAATGCCTTAGAAATGCCAGAACCCAGGTCCCTTGTACCTTGGAACTCTGTTTTAGCTGTGGTCTGCCTAGTAGACCCTGGCAAATAAACCTTAGCCTTGTTTAAGGAAGTACTATTTGAAGGGTCTCTGTTACTAAATCAAACCCTACCCAAAAGTCTATTAACTTAAACCATTAGTTCTGGACTTCTGTGCACACGCACACACACACACACACACACTGTGGTCCAGTCCCCAGTAGCTACTTAAGAATTAGTTGAGGAATTTGTTGTTCGATAAGATCAACTGTGGGCTTCCCTCGTAGCTTGGTGGTAAAGAATCTGTCTCCCAATGCAGCAAACGTGGATTTGATCCCTGGGTGGGGAAGATCCCCTGAAGAAGGAAACAGCAACCCTCTCCAGTACTCTTGTCTGGGAAATCCCCTGGACAGAGGAGCCTGGCGGGCTACAGTCCACAGGGTGACAAAGAGTCAGACATGACTTAGCCACTGAACACAACAACTGTTCATTACTAGCCCCCTGCTGCCAGGGTGTACTATCTCAAAAGAGTGTAAGAGCACTCTTTCCCCTGGGCTCTGATGCCCCTGAGGGTACCTTGCGGTCTGCTGAGTGATATACAAGCAGCACTTGCCTAGAGACCATTTTGCTGAAAGATTTGCTGAAAGGGGTTTTGAATTGTTTATCACTTAAAAGGTGTTTTCATGTACACAAGACAGAAGCAGCAAAACTCCACTTTCCTGTGTCAGCCAGTCTTGTACTTATCACAAATACTGGGAAAGCAGGTAATGTCTGCGTGCAGCAAGTGATCGAAAAAGCTGTTCTTTGCATCATCAAGGAAACCTCAGTGGTATCCAAGTAGAATGGGGTTTACTTTAGGGAGGGAAGCTTAAGCCAGCCTTTCCCTAAGCACGTTGCTGGATATTACATGGGGAAAAGAAAGAAAAGGTTTCATGGTCAAATGAGTTTGGGAAAAGCCAGATTAAAACAAAAAGATGATTGCTATGGGACTTCTCATGGTTTTCAACCTGGTGACTCACATAATGAATCCCAACAGGGGGATATAGCATGCAGAGGCACACAGTGCACTTTTGCATGGACAGTCATTGCAGGGAGTGTCTCCAAGAACTCACTTGCCAAGTTATGCGATGTGACTCTCATTGTTGGTTATGTCTGCCAAAGCCAAGGAGTGGGAAGGCGATTTTAGCCTATTAAATTCTGGAGAGAGTAATGTGCCAAGCCAACCCGTCTGGTATTGTGTCATTTCCCTTTCCACCCCCACTTCCTATTCGTGATGGTAGTTTTGGATGTCAGCATGGCTTGGTCATAGCATCCAGTTATCCAATCAAACCCCAATCTAGGAGTGATGTCCGAGATGTACATCTAGTTAATATCTACAGTCAGATGACTTTAAGGAAAGATTATCCTTTCTAATATTACCTGGACCTCATCCAACCAGTTGAGAGGCCTTGAGAACAAACCTGAAGTTTTCTGGAGGAAAAAGAAACTCAGCCTGTAGACTGCAGCAGCGACTCCTGTCCAAGAGTTTTCCAGACTCCCAGCCTGCTCAGCATTAGTTTGTAAATTTTGGACTTGCCTACCATCAAATAAGCCAGTTGAGCCACGCCAACTATTTTCATTTGCCAGAGCAAGCCAAAGCTAACCCCCACATACTGTTGGAGTAAATTCCTCAATAACACCAAGTTCCAAAAATTCTGGAATTTTGCATGTATCTTTTCCAAGCGTAATATTATGAAATTTGAGTTGAATCTTGGAACTGGGATAGATAGAAGAAAAACAAAAGTTTGAAACATTAACTTGATAATCAGATATTCAGAACATTCCAAAAAATCATCCAAGGTGGTAACTGACTTGGTATTGTCCTTTAGGCTGCCACTGATGACCTTGACAGTGACAGTGAGTCATAAGCAACAATCAGTCTTAAGAGTGTAAAATTTACTTAGGTTCATTATATGGATTCTGTATATAGGCTCATTGTATGGTTTTTTTGTTGTCAAAACACAATTATGGCATAAATAAATCTAAACTTAGATGTTCCTTGTGTGAGAAACCCCTGTGCAATGATTGCACCTAACCTTCTCTCTTGTGGCAACATTCAAAAACAAGAAGCAAGCTCTGAAAGAAAATCTAAGTTTCTACACCAAAAGAAGAGGAATGCTAACTAGGATCAATATATTGAAAAGCAAAAGCAAGTTAACAAATCTAAGCATTGAAGTCTTCTCTGAGGTCAAGTTCAGAACTGTCTGTGAAAGCAAAGCTCATGTAATGACACAAAGTGTGGTTCAAACTTGCTGTCTATATTTTTGTCCGAAGCTGTGTACAAATAAGCAGTCAAGCTAAAAGAGGTGCATACATGAACTGTTGGTCAAGACAGTGGAAATAACTGAGATCTCTTTGCCTTCGAAGTCCAAGTATTTTTTCTGATTGTAAAAACAGTCCAGACTTCTGGGTGGAATCACCTGAGCGAGAACACAGAAACTCTGTCTTCAAATACTCAATGAAATAAAGCAAAAAAGTAAAACAAGCCAGCAAAAAGTCAGGAGCAGCAACCACTGAAGAGGAGTCGAACCTTATACCATAGAATTCCAAAATGATAGCCAAGAAAAGAAACACGGTATTCTGGTGTGATCAGAATGACTGCTTACATCACTTTCTACAAGAGTAGAATGTAGGAACGTGTTGAGTCCAAAGATTCCTGAGAATTCTCACGCATACTCTATAATTTGAGGAGATGTGACCTGGGAGAGTAAATAGACAGATCTGGGAAGAGCTGTGGGATAATTCCATGAGGCCTCTGCAGAGTCAGGAATGGCCACTGGGACAGCGACAACAGGAAAAGAAAGGTTAGAAACCCAATCTAACAGTCAACAGAAAAAGTAACCTAAGGAATGGAGCTGAGTTCCCCATGAGAGTTTCAGTCTATAAAACTCAATAAAAATATAAAATCAACAAATAGTGCATGGTAGAATAAAAAAATGAAATTACAAGGAATTTCACAAAACTGAGGAGACAAATTGTGAACCAAAACAAACTTTCTACAAATCTAATAGATAAATTAGAAAGACCTGCATGAAATGAAACTGACTCAGCTGGCAAACAGAACTATATGTTTGAGGGAAGACCTGATGTAATCACAGTGAATGTTCAGTTCAGTTCAGTCGCTCAGTCGTGTCCGACTCTTTGCGACCCCATGAACTGCAGCACACCAGGCCTCCCTGTCCATCACCAACTCCCGCAGTTCACTCAGACTCAAGTCCATCAAGTCAGTGATGCCATCCAGCCATCTCATCCTCAGTCGTCCCCTTCTCCTCCTGCCCCCAATCCCTCCCAGCATCAGTCTTTTCCAATGAGTCAACTCTTCGCATGAGGTGGCCAAAGTACTGGAGTTTCAGCTTTAGCATCATTCCTTCCAAAGAACACCCAGGACTAATCTCCTTTAGGATGGACTGGTTGGATCTCCTTGCAGTCCAAGGGACTCTCAAGAGTCTTCTCCAACACCACAGTTCAAAAGCATCAATTCTTCAGCGTTCAGCTTTCTTCACGGTCCAACTCTCACATCCATACATGACTACTGGAAAAACCATAGCCTTGACCAGATGGACCTTAGTCGGCAAAGTAATGTCTCTGCTTTTCAATATGCTATCTAGGTTGGTCATAATGAGGAAAACAAAACAGAGATGAAAGAAATTAGGGAATTACAGGTGTAGAGGACAAAGATTGACAAGTGTAAGAATAACTGGTGCCCCTAAGTTTTAAAAAAAACAGGAATCAAGAAATATCCTGAAATATAATACAGGAAAATTTCATTGAAATGAAGGAAGAATCAGCCATTCAAAATGATACATATATCATAAAATATCAAGAATAATTATTTCAGAATAATAGATATCAAGATGTAGCCTATTTATACTATTGAACATCCAAGAAAATAAAAATCAAAATAANTAGGCATCAAGAAGACACATCCTAGTTGAATTATTGAACCTCAGAGATAAAACTAAACAGAATAAGCAAGAAGGAAAACATCATATGCATAAAATTATTATTCAAATAAACTTGATATGGCATTAAAAACTTTTTAAAATCTCTCTATTTTCAATTAAAAAAAAGAGGGGAAAACATCAGACAGGTTTCAGACTTCTCATAGCCACACTCAAAGCCAGAAGACAGTAAGATGTCCACAAATGTCTACTCATGCATGCGAGCTCAGTCATGTCCGACTCTTTGGACCGCATAGACTGTAGCCCATCAGACTCCTCTGTCCATGGAATTTTCTAGGCAAGAATACTAGAATGGGTTGCCATTTCCTCCTCCAGGCGATTTTCCCAACCCGGGGATCAAGCCCGCGTCTCCTGCACCTCCCGCATTGGTAGGCAGATTCTTTACCGCTGGGCCCTGGGAAGCCCACAGAATTCTAAAGGAAAGCAAACTTGACGTAACTACGAATTACACAGATTGTTGTACAAACCTTGTTGTGTAGTCAGCTGTTCCCAAGCATGATAAAACAAAGAGTCAAGCATTCCAACACCTTTTAAAAACTGCTCAATGAAGTAAGAAAGCCAGGGCAGTGAGTGTGTCAGAAGAAACCCTCAGGAAAATACCCTAAAAGGAGCCTTCGATCTCCGGCCCAGGGGCCCATGTGTAGGTTTTCCCTTCCCTGGAGGAAAAATGAGACTGATAAACCTGAGCCTTGTTTGCAGGCCCTGGGTTTCAGGTATATCTGCATGGCAGCAAAATGAGAGTATCTGCAAAGCCTGTAATTGAGGTCTCTTTGTTTGGAATCTGGCTCATCTGGTCACTGTCATATCACGTTCCAACACAAAACAAGGCAAAAGGAAGCTGTCGGGTTTCACTCTGGGCCCACAATTTCTGCCCTAAAGAAAGTGACTGAAATCATGGATGACCCTTCCTTTGGTGGGGACAGCATCACTGCAAACCCTGCTGTCTGCTCCCAGCCACTGCGTGACCAAGCCCAGCTCTGGAGTCTGGGACCTTTCAGACAGCTCTAGAAACAAGGCTGGAAGCAGGGTGGCTGGCAGCGTCTAGACACTGTCTGGGTGCTGCATTTGATCAGAACAAAGGGCATGTGAAGTTCTTTTCTCCATCTGTCTCTTAAAGAGCTAAAATTGCCACCTCACTGCAAGATAAAAAAGAATTACAGCATGTCTGGCCCAAAAGACAGGCACTGCAAGCTAAGACACCCCTCAGTACCCTGAGTGTGGGGACAGGCCCCCAGAGTGTGCTCCTAGGAGGACACAGCACGCATGTGGCAGCTCAGATCTCCTCTAAGGCAATCTCCTGCTCCTCGCCAGATGAGAGAGTGGGGGACGGGGACCCGCAAAGGCAGTGTAGCAGGGTGGTCAGGGTGAGGACTTGGCACCAGAGGGCCTGGATTCTAATCCCCTCTGCAACTTCCTGCATAACTTCCAGCAATTTCATCTGTGCCTCAGTTTCCCCATCTGTAAAATGAGACTTACTGTAGCCCCTATTTTATAAAGCAGTTATGAGGATTAAATGTTAATCCATGGAGTATACTTAGAAAAGCACCCAGCATATTGTAAGCTCAGAATTAGCTATGAGTAGCTCCAATACTTTCAGAGAAGGCAATGGCACCCCACTCCAGTACTCTTGCCTGGAAAACCCCATGGGCGGAGGAGCCTGGTAGGCTACAGTCCATGGGGTCTTGAAGAGTCAGACACGATAGAGTGACTTCACTTTCACATTTCACTTTCATCCATTGGAAAAGGAAATGGCAACCCACTCCAGTGTTCTTGCCTGGAGAATCCCAGGGACAGAGGAACCTGGTGGGCTGCTGTCTATGGGGTCTCACAGAGTCGGACACGACCAAAGCGACTTAGCAGCAGCAGCAGCTCCAATACTTTGGCCACCTGATGCTAACAGCCGACTCTTTAGAAAAGACCCTGAGGCTGGGCAAGATTGAAGGCAGGAGAAGGGGGCGAGAGAAGACAAGATGGTTGGATGGCATCACTGACTCAATGGACATGAGTTTGAGTAAACTATGGGAGATGGTGAAGGACAGGGAAGCCTGGCATGCTGCAGTCCATGGGATTGCAGAGTCGGACACGACTGAGCGACTGAACAACAAGTAATTCTGGGCAAGAGTAATCTTGAAGTGTTTATACACACACACACACACACATACACACACACAGACCAATGCCATCCAGGGCAAGGAAGCATCTCTGCCCAGGAGCTGGAAGCAAGCAAACTTCCCCTCTTAAGAAGTCCTCTGAGAAAATAAAATTCAGGTGCAGGGAGCTAGGGTTTCCTCCCTGAGCATCTGAGACCACCTATGCCCCCTACCTGGTTCAGCATGAGTCAGGACCTCATCCTCTCTCTTAAGGTCTGGTTGACATCAGGTATCATCCATTTTAACTAGAGCTTTCAGTTCAGGTCAGTCACTCAGTCATGTTCAACTCTTTGGGACCCGATGAACTGCAGCACACCAGGCTTCTCTGTCCATCACCAACCACCAGAACTTACTCAAACTCATATCCATCGAGTCAGTGATGCCATCCAACCATCTCATCCACTGTGGTCCCCTTCTCCCACCTTCAATCTTTCCCAGCATCAGGGTCTTTTCAAATGAGTCAGTTTTCACATCAGGTGGCCAAAGTACTAGAGCTCAGCTTCAGCATCGGTCCTTCCAATGAATATTCAGGACGGATTTCATTTAGGATGGACTGGTTTGATCTCCTTGCAGTTCAAGGGACTCTCAAGAGTCTTCTCCAACACCACAGTTCAAAAGCATCAATTCTTCAGCACTCAGCTTTCTTTATGGTCCAACTCTCACATCCATACATGACTACTGGAAAAACCATAGCTTAGACTAGACAGACCTTTATTGGCAAAGTCATAGTTTTTCTTCCAAGGAGCAAGCGTTTCAATTTCATCGCTGCAGTCACCATCTGCAGTGATTTAGGAGCTGACTCCCAAAATAAAGTTTTATCACTTACAAATGGACTTCCTCCATCATTCCAGATGGTCCTGATCCCAGGGGTGTAGATAAAGTGCAATTGTTCCCATTTTCAGATGTGAAAACCGAGGTTCAGAGCAGTCAAGTGACTTTCCCAACTTCAAAGAGCTTGAAATAGATAAGTGAAAGTAAAAACGTTAGGTGTATGACTCTTTGCAACCCTATGGACCGTAGCCTACCAGGCTCTTCTGTTCATGGAATTCCCCAGACAAGAATACTGGTGTGGGTAGCCATTCCCTTCTCCAGGGGATCTTCCTGACCCAAGGATCGAACCTGGGTCTCCTGCATTGCAAGTGGATAATTTTACCATCTGAGCCACCAGGGAAGCCAAAGCTTGGATGCAAATCCATTCTTTTGCCTGCAAATCAATGGCCCTGCCCATGTGTATATGTCACTATCCCTCATTGTCTTAATCTTTGTCTTTTCTCCCTGATGTCTGTTTGACTGTCTCTTTTCCCTTTTTCCTCCTCTGATTTTCATTTCTTCCAATCCATTTCTTCTTCCTTCCCAGTTCAGATCTTAGTTTCTCCACAATCCATCTAAAACAAAAGAAAGGACTTGGGACAAACAGCAGCCCAAGGGACAAGCCTAACTGGGGATTGGGTTCTGTGTGCAGAAATGCAGGACAAGTCTGTTACTCCTGGAATAAGAGCAGAGGGCTGCTTGTAACACAGAGAGAGAGAAGAAACCACTGCACAAAGCAGCCCCTCAGCACCCTGCCTTCTTTTCCATTTCCGTTCTACCCTCAACACAGTCCTCTCTTCTGATCCTTCTCTCAGAACCGACTTCTCATTCTAAGGCTAGAGAACCCCGAAGAAAAGAGATGCTAGTGGCACCTCTAAAGGGGAGAGCTGCAGGCCGTCCCCTGGACAGAGAAGAGGCTCTGACCCTGCAGAAAAGAAGCCCCAGCCAGAATCCCGCGTCCAGGGAACTGTTGTCTGTTCATAGGAGGGAAACAAGGGCCACTGCGTCTCAGCGCCTCTGAAACGACAGCCCAAGCAAAGCTCTTCTTTTTCCCTCCCCACAGTAAGGACCAACTACTACCAACTGGGCAGAGAAAGGGCGCCACCTCCTGGCCAGACACAAGTTTAGGACCAATATAGGTAGTTGACAAGGAAGTCACACCTCCTGAAGGACATTAGCACAGTCTTCAGGGCACAGTCTTCGAGGCTTTGGAAATTAGCAGCCTCTGTTGAACCACAGCATAAGGTTGCTGCCTCTTCCACAATTAGGGTCAGCAAGATCACCACCCTTTGTACGGTCAGGTTTAGCTGGAAACTATCTAAATAATGTCTTGAACTTGCTGTTATATATTTTTTAATAACTGGGAAAGGATTTGAAGAAAGAGCAGATACTAGTAAGAAGGTAAAATTCTCATAAACTTAGGGCAGTAGAGAAAAGTTGAATCATCAGCCTTGACTGGCCACCCAAGTCTGTGTTCAACCATGAAGGGAAAATTTTAAATGAAAGGCATTCCAAGGGACTTAAAACAGAGCAGCAAAGATTACATCTAAAAAACAAGATGAAATTAGGGATGATATAGTTTGATCAGAATATCTTTGATAACGTTTAAGTCTATTCTGGCTTTCAGACATTCTGCTTCTATATGAGTCCAAGGGTATATTATAACAAAAGGAAAGCGGTGTGTCCTCCTGGCTCATGGAACAGAGCATGCAGGAACTATTTAGACCCTGTTTTCCCCTGTCAACACCGCGTGACAACATCAATACCCCATGATCAGAAAGGAGCTACTGGTAGCAATGGTGTGTGGAGACAGTTATGGGGACCAAAGACCCAAATTCAAATCCTAGCTCTCTTACCTGAAAGCTCTGTGGCTTTAGGGAAGTCGGAATACACCTCCCTGTCTAAGTTTTCCATTTGTGAAGTGGGATAACAATTTCTGCCAAACCTACCTCTCACAGATGATGTAAAGCTCAAATGAGATAAAAGTTAAAAAAAAAAATAGAGACAGAAACTAACGTTTAATGTGTATATGCTGCAGTGGGATAAGTACCTTACATACCTTGCTTTCATTTAACCATGTTATTATTACCTGCAGTTTACAAATTAGAACATTTGTAGAAGTTACCTAAATTCTCCAAAGATCTCACAGGTAGACAGAATTCAAATTTAGGAGCATCTGACTTTTCAATGCAGTATTTTATAAACTATGAAGTGCTAGACAAATATAAGAACAGATTATGTTTGTTGAGCACTAGAGTAAATTTTTTTAAGAAATCTGTAGACAGTGACTTTAAACTGAGAAGTGAGGAATATTCCATATATATTAGTCTTCATGCTCCCTCTTGCTCTTTGCCCCAGACCTCATATTGTCTTATTTCCAAAACCTGGCTTCTGGAAGGTTTCAGTGTAAGTCTTCTACCCATCTCTGAGGACAGACTTGAAGTGGAGGGGCCTCCTCATAGGAGTGCTTGCCTTTTTAGCTTCTATCCATGACAAACCTAGACATCTTATCAAAAAGCAGAAACATCATTTTGCTGACGAAGGTCCAATATAGTCAAAGCTACGGTTTTTCCAGTGGGCTTCACTGGTGACTGAGTGGTAAAGAATCTGCCTGGAATGCAGGAGATGCAGGTTCAATCCCTGGGTCAGGAAGACCCCCTGGAGGAGGGCATGGGAACCCACTCCAGTATCTTGCCTGGGAATCCCATGGACAGAGGAGCCTGGTGGGCTGCAGTCCACGGGAGCTGGACACGACTGAAGCAGCTGAGCACAAGCATGGTTTCTCCAGTGGTCACGTACGGATGCGAGAGTTGAACCGTAAAGAAGGCTGAGCACCGAAGAACTGATGCTTTCAAACTCCGGTGCTAGAGAAGACTCTTGAGAGTCCCTTGGACTGCAAGGAGATCAAACCAGTTAATCCTAAAGGAACTCAACCCTGAATATTCATTGGAAGGACTGATGCTGAAGCTGAAGCCCTAATACTTTGGCCACCTGATGTGAAGAGACAACTCACTGGAAAAGACCCTGATGCTGGGAAAGACGAAAGGCAAATGGCAAAGGGGTGGCAGAGAATGAGATGGTTAGAGAGCATCACTGAATCCGTGGACCTGAATCTGAGCAAGCTCTGGGAGATAGTGGAGAACAGAGGGGCTTGGTGTACTGCAGTCCGTGGGATCGCAAAGAGCCGGACACAACTTAGCGGCTGAACAAGTGAGCAGCTTCCCTCTAAGGGAATTCCAACAGGGAACTGGAGAAGCCTATGGCTCTGGAAGCAGACACATATTCAAAGCTCCTGAAGCCATATCATTTAAGGCTCTGGAACTTTCTGTTAATATTATGGACTGCCACAGCTATTCTTCCCCCTTTTTCACCATCAGAGATGAAATACCAGATTGGATGGACTGGGACTGAGTCCTGGGACAGAATTCTGTATGTTCTATTATGCATTCCTGCCAATCTCTCTGAAACCTTGAATTCCTTCCCACGACTACAATTGCCTTCCTCTACCTCTACCTGCTGCTCCCAAGTTTTAACCTGACTGTCCCCCATTCTCTCCATCTCAACCCTTGTGTCACTAAATAGTATTAATAAAATCTTCCTTGTATTAAAAAAAAAATCTTTCCTGTAGACACCAAGATAAAATCCGGTATTTGACACACAGTAGGGACTCAGTGAGTCCCACACAGTCTGGCGTACAGTGGGTTCTCTTGACAGTCCCTTGGACTGCAAGATCAAACCAGTCAATCCTAAAGGAAATCAGTTCCTGAATATTCATAGAAGGACTGATGCTGAAGCTGAAACTCCAACACTTTGGCCTCCTGATGCAAAGAGCTGACTCATTGGAAAAGACCCTGATGCTGGGAAAGATTGAATGCAGGAGGAGAAGGGGATGACAGAGGATGAAATGGTTGGATGGCATCACTGACTTGATGGACATGAGTTTGAGCAAGCTCTGGGAGTTGGTGATGGATAGGGAAGCCTGGTGTGCTGCAGTCCATGGGGTTGTAAAAGTTGGACACGACTGAGCAACTGAACTGAACTGAACTGAGGGACTCAGTGAACATTTGTAGAGTTCATGCACTGAACAGCATCGATGAGCATCATCAATGTGTCAGGATCTGGGGATACTGCAGTGAAGAAATAGATGAAAGGCAGAGATACATGGAGGATATGTATGTGATGAAACCTTACATAGTGATGAGCACTGATAAGAAAGTTAAGCAGGACGGGAGGTAGTTCATGATGGGCGATGGGGTAGACAGGTCTGTTTCAGACAAAATGATCAGGACAGGACTCTGAGGAACTGACGTTAGAGGCCAGATCAGACTGAAGCAAGAGCTTAAGACATGTCTATATCTGGAGAGAAAGCATTCCAGGCAGAGGGAATGCCAAATACAAAGGCCCTGGGGCACATCCAAACTTGGGAATTTGAGTCCAGACAAGGCCAAGGACACCAGAGCAAAATGAGTAAAGAGAAAGACAGTAAAAGAAGAAGTTGGAGAGACAGACCAAGGAGGCTTCTTATAGCACCTGAAGGCCCTGGGAAGGACTATATTTTGGCTTGGGCCAAAGTTGCTGAGAATTGTTCAGACTCAGATATGTCTTGAAGGTAAGCTCACAGAACTTGATGAGAGTGTGTAAAGACAGGGAAAAGGCAAGGAGACTCCCAGAGGTTTTGTCTGAACGAGTAGGAGTGCCATTATAAGGGCGGGGGAAACATGGGCAGAAGCAGGTTGCTGGGGACAAGACCACAGTACAGTTTTGGATGTGGAAGCATAAGATCCCAGTGGAAATGTTCAGCAGCCAATTGGATATAAGAATGTGAAGTTCAGGGTAAAAGTTTAAGGCCAGAGATGCAACTGATACAGGGATATTAAAGCCATGGAAATGGCTGATTTCCCAGGGTATGACGTATACATAGGAAGACAACAGTGTAACTGGTTGACTGTATTCCCCACATTTACCTCCACATTCAGTAGACTCCCACTTCATATTTCATTACCTCTCAAAGGTGGACCCTCCCGTCCACTCTCTTAGTCAAAAATCTGCATGTTTACCTAGACCTCTGCAACTGTTTTCAACTGGCCTCGCCACCTCTAAGATCACTTCATTAGGTCATTCTTCACATAGTCAGCAGGCAGATCTTTGTCAAACAAATCTGGTTTTGCCACTCCTGCTTTAAAACCCTGATACAAACTCTGTAACAAATGGATTAGTCTGGCATACCTGAACCCAGTAACCGAAGTTAACCTCACTAACTAATGATTCACTGGGAAACACACACCACCATCCATTAAGCCTTCTTGCCAAAAGAAAGTGAACCTGAATCTGATCAAGCCTCTAGCTCCAGCTACCAGTTTACAGGCAAAGCTGGGGTTTCTAGGAGCTTGCTAAAGGGCACCACAAAGGATTGAAACAATCAGCCGAATCCAAGCATTAGGGGCACCGCAGGAAGAAACTCAGTTCTCTAACAATGTTTTTAATTACAAAAAGATTTTTTAAGTCAAGGGGTGGATGGGTGGAGAACAAATACAGAGTAAGAGAGGCTTAAGAGACAAGTCATCTATATGCTGCATGCGGACTCTATTTGGATTCTAACTCAAATCAACTGAAAAAAACATTTTTTTGAGAAAAATAAGGGAAAACTGATAAGGGGCCATTTTAAATTATATTAACAATTTTTTATTTTGTTGAGTGTGCAAATTATATTTGAGTTTTTTTTTTTTTTAAAGAAGCTGTTGTGCTCTTGTGGGTATATATTCTTGTAAACAAATTATTTTGAAGGTAAAAGGAGAAGGGGTCAGCAGAGCATGAGAGAGTTAGATAACCTCACTGACTCAGTGGACATGAATTTGAGCCAAATATAGGAGACAGTGGAGGACAGAGGAGCCTGAAGTGCTGCAGTCCATGGAGGCCCAAAGATGTTTTCGACGTGACCCAACAGCAGCAACAAGGAAATAATACTGAAGTATGTATGGGTACTGAATCTGCTTCAGATATTCCAGCAATTAAAAAAGAAACTGGAAGTAATCAATAGAAAAAGTCATTGGTTATTAAAGCTGGGTTATAGGTATGAAAGACTTCCTTTATACTCATCCCTACTTTTATGTGTGAGACGTTTCCATTATAAAAAGTACAAAAAGAAAAAACCTTAAAATGTGTAGCAAGTTAAGCATTAAGCTGGCCTTGCTGCTGCTGCTGCTGCTAAGTCGCTTCAGTTGTGTCCGACTCTATGCGACCCCATAGATGGCAGCCCACCAGGCTCCCCCGTCCCTGGGATTCTCCAGGCAAGAACACTGGAGTGGGTTGCCATTTCCTTCTCCAATGCGTGAAAGTGAAAAGTGAAAGTGAAGTTGCTCAGTCGTGTCCGTCTATATCTTCATTTCTTTCTTCTTTCTCTCACCCTCATGACATATTCTGTTCCAGATACGCCAAAACCCTTGGTTATCTAATAAAATACACTCACAGCTTATTAACATATTTTATCAAGATCTTAAAGAATACTGATCCTGGTTTCCTTAAAGTCACAAATAGCCAAAATGTCCACAACCAACCTGAATGTATCGCTAGTAATGGCCTACAAGAGAGTAGGCATTTATTTTGAGTTGCAAAGGTTATTGGAACACTTCAGAATCCCATTTTCCTGAACACCTTTCCAATTCTCTTTAATCCCCCCAAACATTTTCTTATATTGTTTGGTCTTTCTGGGGGGCCCTTCCCCACTTCACTACCTGGCAAACTCCTCCAGCGTTCCTCTCCAATGCTAGGCTCCCTCTGAACCCTTGCTGGCCCTCAGTGGACCCCCTGCCCTTTGCCCCCACCTCCCTTTCTAAGCAGCCTGTTGCTCTTGCCTCTGCTCCCCTGCTTCCTTGCACAGACTTCATCATCACTCTAGGGTGTAACTGTTGGCTGCCTCCACCGCTAAACAGAGAACTCCCTGCTGTGTTTTCTCCACGAGTGTATTACTCAACTTAGCACACAGTAGGTACTCAATAAATTCTTGAAGGAAAAATGAGAAAGGAAGGGAAGGAGCAAAGCGGGGAGGCAGGGATGGGGGGGTAGGGGAAGGGAAAGATGATTTATTCTCTCGCTTCTAATTGCAGAGAGATTCCCAAGACGACGTGTGTCCCCAGAGAGCCCAGGAGCATTTTATCCATCACTGCCCACATCAAGCATCTCAAAGAACCTACTGCCTACCCAGCTTATGTCCCATCAAAGTAGACAAGTCTCTAGGCAGATGTAAACCTCCTTCGTAGATCCCCTACTTATCTGCCTCCTCTAATTCTAAAATCAACAACGACAAAATGGACGGAATTCAATCTCCAGACTTCTGAAGACCTTTGCCTTCTCAGCCCATACCCTGTAGACCACAAGGAGGATGGGCATAGCCATGCTTTTTTCCGGGCCCCTCCTGATAGTTCCCACTTGGGAAGGCCTCCAGCAGGATGCTTTGGTGTCTTGCAGGACCTAAGATCCTGATAGAAGCAGCAAACACAGTTACAGGCACTCTCTCCAGCCCATTACTGGCTCAGGCACTCTAACAGCTCTCAGCAAAAATTACCTCTCCATCATGATGAAGACAGAAGCAACAGCTGCAAATGAATGCCAACTTCCGCAGCACAAGGCTGCAGAGTTAACCCTTGGGAGCCCACAGACCCTGGCCCAGAACTCTAACAGCTAGAAAAGCCCTGGGTCCCGAAAGGTGTTGGTATCCCTACCCCAGTGGATGCTCCCACAGCCCTCACAGGAGAGCTGTGCCCCTTCAGTTAGCTCACCACTTCTGGCCTCCCTTCTAAAGCCACTCCTCCTCAGGTCAACTCCATAACTGCAGGCTGAGAATCCGTTTTGCACTTACAGTATAATTAGGACCTAAAGCTATGACAAACCTCGACAGAATATTTAAAAGCAGAGACATTAGTATCAAAGCTATGGTTTTTTTCAGCAGTCATGTATAGATGTGAGAGGTAGACCATAAAGAAGGCTGAGCACTGAAGAATTGATGTTTTTTTCTTTGAACTGTGGTGTTGGAGAAGACTCTTGAGAATCCCTTGGACAGCAAGATCAAACCAGTCAATCCTAAAGGAAATCAGTCCTGAATACTCATTAGAAGGACTGATGCTGAAGCTGAAGCTCCAATACTTTGGCCACCTGATGTGAAGAACTAACTCACAGGAAAAGATCCTGATGCTGGGAAAGATTGAAGGTGGGAGGTGAAGGGAACAACAGAGGATGGGATGGTTGGATGGCATCACTGACTCGATGAACATGAGTTTGAGTAGGCTCTGGGGGCTGGTGATGGACAGGGAGGCCTGGCGTGCTGCAGTCCATGGGGTCGCAAAGAGTCAGACTTGACTGAGCAGCTGAACAACAACAGAGTGGGGTCTGAATCTACTTGGTGTGCCCCATCTCCCTCCCCAGAATCAAAGCATGGCCCCTGTGCCCAGCTAGATTTTGTCCCAGAAAAGACATTCCCCTTCCTTTGGGTATATGGGACAAACATGAAATTAATCTGATACATAGAGAGCAGGGACCATGTTAGTGGGGCTCTTCAAACTGGAAGATTTTTGCTCGAGTTGCAAAAGAAAAGGAAAGATGCCCAAAGTTCCCAAAATTTGTATTGAAATATCTAATGACCTCCATCACCCAATCCCCAGTGCCATGCATGTTCTAGAATCCCCAGCTAAGAGAAGCAATATAGATGAGTGGTTAACAGAAGGTCTTTGGAATCAGAAAAGTGAAAGTGAAAGTCACTCAGTTGTGTCCAGCTCTTTGCGACCCCATGGGCTATACAGTCCATGGAATCCTCCAGGCCAGAATACCGGAGTGGGTAGGCTTTCCCTTCTCCAGGGGATCTTCCCAACCCAGGTATCAAACCCAGGCCTTCCACATTGCAGGTGGATTCTTTACCACTGAGCCACCAGGGAAGCTCTGGAATCAGGCAAACCCAGGTCCAAATGCTGACTCCATCCCTTGTTAGCTATGTGGTTTGGGAGAAGGGCTTTACACATGGCACAGTGGTAAAGAATCCGTCTGCCAGTGCAGAAGACACGGGAGACACAAGTTTGATCCCTGGGTCTGGAAGATCCCCTGGAGAAGGAGATGGCAACCCACTCCAGTGTGCTTGCCTGGAAATCCCATGGACAGAGGAGCCTGGCAGGCTACAGTCCATAGGTCGCAGAGAATCGGACACAACCGAGCAACTGAGCGTGCATGCACGCTTGGGAGAAACTTCTCCAAGCCTGATTACTCATCTGTCAAGTCTCTCTTTTTAGCCTCCCTCACCAAGAGTGGTAAATGATACGACATATAAATCACCCAGGGCCTGTTGTAGTAGCCGTTATGGCTCTTGACCCTAATGAGTGGTTTTTGTGAGCAGTCCAGAGGAACGATAAAAGCTGAGCCTTACTGAGAGCTTGCATTAACAATAGCACTGATCTGTGCCAGGCACTGTTCAGATGCTATACATACACCGTATTAACTCATGTAATCCTCATAACAATCTTAAAACTATTATGCCTCCTATTTTATAGATGACAAACCAAAGCACCATGATGCTAAATATTCTGTCCTAATTCAAACAGCTATTAAGCAATGGAATCGGGATTCAAATTCAGGTCACCTGACTTCAAATTCCAGCTCTTTATGGCCACACCACTCCATCTGTTTGAATACACCAGCAACCTGTGTTTTCACAGTCATGTGGCTATGCATACCATATTCCTATCCCACTGTCACGAGAAGCGCGCGCACCACAACTAGAGAGCGGCCCCTACCCACCCCAACCATGGAAAGCCTGAGCGCAGCAGCGAAGACCCAGCACAGCCAAAAAAGAAAGTTAATTAGTTACTTTTTAAAATAAAAATGCTTAATTATATGTTATATGAGGGCTTCCCAGGTGGCACAGTGGTAAAGAATCCACCTGCCAATGCAGGAGATGCCAGAGACACGGGTTTGATCCCTGGGTCCCCAGGAGTAGGAAACAGCAAGCCACTCCAGTATTCTTACCTAGAAAATCCCACAGATAGGGGAGCCTGGTATGCTACAGCCCACGGGGTCGCATAGAGTCGGACATGACTGAGCATGCATGTACACGTTACATGAATTTCACCACAACTTTTTAAAAACAGAAGACATAAAAGTTCCCTACACCCACCCTGGGAAGCAATGGCACCCCACTCCAGTACTCTTGCCTGGGAAATCCCATGGACAGAGGAGCCTGGTAGGCAGCAGTCCATAGGGTTGCTAAGAGTCGGACACAATTGAGCGACTTCACTTTCACTTTTCCCTTTCCTGCATTGGAGAAGGCAACCCACTCCAGTATTCTTGCCTGGATTATCCCAGGGACCAGGGAGCCTGGTAGGCTGCCCTCTATGGGGTCGCACAGAGTCGGACACGACCAAAGCGACTTAGCAGCAGCAGCAGCAGACCCAACCTGAGGAGTTGCCCATACTACTGTGAGCTGTTGAGGACAGAGAGCCCATCCTATGTCTCATCCCAGCCGCAGGGTCTGGGGCAAGAGACAAAGAGCACAGCCCTGGGGCCAGAGAGACAGGGCAAAGTCTGCTGTTTGCTGGCCCACAATCCAACAGTGTCCAACAGACAGGTCCAGGGACCCTTGGGAGGGCGTTTTCAAGGGCTCCCTTCTGGATATGACCACCATAACTGGAAGCTGTGTGTGCCTGGTCACGTCTGACTCTTTGTGACCCCGTGGACTGTAGCCCACCAGGTTCCTCTGTCCATGGGATTTTCTAGGCAAGAATACTGGAGGGGGTTGCTATTTTCTCCTCCAGGGGATCTTCCCCACCCAGGGATTGAACCTGGGTCTCTTGCATCTCCTACACTAGCAGGCAGATTCCTTACCACCGAGCCACTGGGAAGCCTGAGGATCACCATAGCCAGTTGGAAACAGTAGGTGAGGGGAAGAACAGGGCCAGGGACAAAGCATTCTAAGTGCCCCAGCTTAATGCAGACGTTGCTCAAGTCCTAAAATCAAGCAGGTGTCACCTACCCTGTGAAGGATCATGCCCCCAACACAAGTCACATTCCTAAGGGCCCAACACACCAGAAAGGAGAAGGGATTCCACCCAAGACATTTCAAAAGGATGCACTTCTCTGAATCTGTCCTGCCTTCCTTTCGTCACTCCTCTGACCTGAGACACCCCAGCCCAGTGGGGACATGCCAACTTCTCCAAAGCCAGGAGTTTATCTTGCAACGTAAAGACAATGGTCTCCATTTCTCTTTCTGAGGACCTTCCAGAATGTTCTGTTGTCACTGGCAAAGCCCATTGACAATTCCCGGGAAATAAAAATAGAATCTGGTAATTAAAAAGTCTAACCTTTTTTCCCCTTGGTGCTTAGTCTAGTTCCATTTCCGATAGGGTGCCATGTGCAAGGGCCTCCAACCCCACTTTTCAAACCAGAGTTCCCAGGGCCAAACAGACACCTCAGCTCAGCGGGCTGTGTGCAGAAGCGCTGCTCACAGCTCTGCGATTCAAGATGGCAGTCCGGGCCATGTGATGACACTCTGCACCTGGGACCGCCAGGAGCTGCGAGCAGGCGTACCTGCTCGGGAGAACTCCACCTCCCTCTCTGCTGCCAAGATCCCTATAAAGCAGCACCACTCCTGGCCTGGCCCCTAGGGAAAGGGAAGAGCAAGTGCTCAATTTTTATTTTATTTTATTGGCCACGCCACATCATATCCCTTGCAATGGAAGCACAGAGTCGTAACTACTGGACCACCAAGGAAGAATCAAGTTTACCTTTGCTTCTAAACCAAACTCAGTCTCACTCTGTTGGCCTGAGTGACGCCAGGCAGAAGCATCCTTGTCTGGGACCTACTTGGGGCATCTGTAACACTGCATCCCCAAGAGTCCAGTGCACACCAATGTCCTCTCCTGTTTAGATGCTGTTTAAGCTAGGGAGCTGGGGAAAGCAAGAAGGATGATTATAGAGCCTAGGGACCTAGACGTCTCTAGTGGATACTTGCTGGTAATCCACAGTTGAACCACCGAGCCCCTCTTTCCTCTCCCACCCTCAGTCCACATGAGCTAGTGGACTCCCAGAGGCCAACTTTATTCAACCTAACTCAGCTTCCCTGGCCACAGTAGATTGAACCAAGAGTGAGCACATGACTTAAGCTAGCCAATCAGAGACCTCTCCTTAAAAAATCTAGAGCTAGGACCATGAGAAAGAACGGGGTCTCTCCATGATGCTGTGGGTATATGTATAAATGTGAGGGTGGAGGGACAGCCACGTTTCACAGCCTGTGATCTGCTCTGGGGTCAGCTACTGATGAAAGAGTCCCCAGTGGTCTACACATCCTGACATTCATGTCCATATATAATCCCCTCCCCTTGATTGTGGGCTGGACCTAATGACTTGCTTCTTACAGACAGACTACAGGAAAAGTGATGTCACTTCTTGAGATTAAGTTATAAAAAGCTACAATTTCCATATGGCTCCCTTTCTCTCCAGCTCTTCACATTGGCTTGCTCTGATAATAAGTGCCACATATTATGAGCTGCCCTAAGCAGCACACATGGCCAGGAGTCAAGGAATGCTTTCTGCCACCAGCTAGCAAGGAGCTGAGGTCCAACAACTGTCTAGGAACAGCCATGTGCTGAGTTTACATCCTTCCCTAGTTGAGCCTTGAGGTGACCACAACTCTGACTAGCATCTTTGATTACTGCCTACGAGAAGAAGAAGACCCAGCTAAGCTCCACCAGGATGCCTAACCTGAAAACTGTTGATATAATAAATGATGTTTTAAGGCATTAAATTTTGGGGGTAATTGGTTACACAGCAACAGATAACTAATACATGGTCTGAAAAGGAGGAGAAAGGAAAGCCACGCTGAAGAAAGAAGAGAAAGAAGCAGATAGAGGAGAAACGACTGAGGGAAACTTGGTAGTCAGAGATCCCCACAGATTGGAGTGGATGTGGGGAAACTTACCAGAGGCGATTGCTGTTGTTCAGGCAAGAGATGAAGGTGGTTTACAGTGCATGCTAGGTCGCTTCAGTCATGTCTAACTCTTTGCAACCTTATAGACTGTAGCCTGCCAGGCGCCTCTGTCCATGGCATTCTCTAGGCAAGACTACTGGAGTGGGTTATCATGCCCTCCTCCAAGGGATCTTCCTGACCCAGGGATCGAACCCATGGCTCTTACATCTCCTGCAATGGTAGGCAGATTCTTTACCTTCCTAATAAAGGAAGCCCTAGTTTACAGTAAGGGGGAGGCAATATCCCTTTCTGTGATTGAGAAGAGACGAAGGGAGGAAAATGATCAGGGAGAAAATCCATAGATGAGTTTTATTTGAACATATGGCCAGTTAATAGCCCATGATATAATTGAACTCTGCAAACATGTATTGAACTGTGTTGGGGCTCTTTCAGTGCTGCAAAGATGAGGAAAATGAGTTCCTTGTCCCCAGGATGCTCACAGTTTAGGGGAAGAAAATCAAGATGGTCCAATGTATAAAGTGCTACATTTGGCCTGTGAGCAGAGAGTTATATGTTGAAGAGAAAAGGGAATGATTAACCATGTCTCAGAAGACAGAGAGGCTTCTCAGAGGGGTCATCAACATGGGCCTGATGACACCTATAGGAAAATGCATTTCTGTTCAGTAACAGGACATAAAAAGAATTCAAATGAATAAAATGAATACATTTCTAGGTTCCTTGTACTCTTCCTTGTCTTGAGGGCATAATAAAACAAGTCTTTCTTCCAGTTTGGGGAACATAGGGACTTAGATCAAAGGAGTGAAGGGAGACTGTGAGGCAATCTGGATGGTTCCTCTTCCTCACAGATGGTAGTCTCTGCCCACTTTGAAATAAACGGATCAAGGCATGAGCTTTTATGGAAAAACAGTAGGCTTGACTGAGTCACAGCTATGAGTGGAGGCTCAGGAGACAGACAGACTTAACTGCCCCCAGCATATCCAGAACCTGCCCTTTATCAGCTATGAGACTTTGGCCAAGTTACTTAACCTCTCTCACCAAGCCTCATTTTCCTCAGTGTGAAGTAATGCATGCATGTTAAGTTGGTGCAGTTGTGTCTGACTCTTTGCAACCCTGTGGACTGTAGCCCACCATGCTTCTCTATCCATGGGGATTCTCCAGGCAAGAATACTGGAGTGGGTTGCCATGCCCTCCTCCAGGGGATCTTCCTGACCCAGGGGTCAAACCCACATCTCTTAAGTCTGCTGCATTGGCAGGCAGGTTTTTTACCACTATAATGATTCGACTAAATAATATTGCAGTGATCCACAAATACATTTTTCTGAGTCTAAAGAATTTTCTAAAACTATATTTTGTAATGTACAAGTTCTCGATTGGGTAGTAAGAGTAAAATTATAATATTAATATATTCTAGATCATCTGGATGATTACCTCATAACTAAATCCTGCTGGGAAAGTTTAGTATCAAAATTTTTGATGCCATTTGCACAAATGTTGGCACCAGTGACCTCTTGGGCTGGTAAGAAAAAAGAGTGATACAGACAAACAGAGACAGAGATGCTTAATATGTAAGATGGGCCAAATAATGTCACATCACACTGTACAAAAGGAAGCTTCAGAGTGGTGCAGTGGTTAAATAGAGAAATTAGTGAGAGAACTGAGTCATGACTCAGCACGAGGGAGCAGTGATGTGACCAAAGAACCTGCATCACGGTCATCCACCACAATTCACAGTATGAAGGGCTATTTAGTTTCAGCAAACAGCATCATCTGTCACAATAAATAAATGAAACTGGTTTACATTGTTTTGAGTTGTACTTTTGTTTGCATTTAATTTATAAATTTCAGATGGCACCCTACTCCAGCACTCTTGCCTGGAAAATCCCATGGGTGGAGGAGCCTGGTGGGCTGCAGTCCATGGGGTCGTGAAGAGTCAGACACTACTGAGCGACTTCCCTTTTCATGCATTGGAAAAGGAAATGGCAACCCACTCCAGTGTTCTTGCCTGGAGAATCACAGGGACGGAGGAGCCTGGTGGGCTGCTGTCTATGGGGTCACACAGAGTCGGACACAACTGAAGTGACTTAGCAGCAGTAGTAGTAGCAGCAAACATTGTAAGCACAAGAATCTGAGACCTAGTTGTCTTCAACACATATTTATAGAACAAAATGATAGAAGTAACTTAAATATAAATTTATTTATTTTAATTGGAGGATAATTACAATATTGTATTGGTTTTGCCATACATCAACATGAATCCGCCACGGGTGTACACGTGTTCCCCATCCTGAACCCCCCTCCCACCTCCCTCCCCATACCATCCCTCTGGGTCAACCCAGTGCACCAGCCCCAAATATTCTGTATCATGTATCAAACCTGGACTGGTGGTTCATTTCTTATATGATATTATACATGTTTCAATGCCATTCTCCCATCTCATCCCACCCTCTCCCT
>SJYQ01005605.1:293830-310061 GCA_006410935.1 Redunca redunca | reverse complement strand
AGAAGAAACAGCAATTCTAAGTGTGTATCTAACAAGAGAGCTTCAAAACACACGAAGCCAAAACTAACAAGAACTGAAAGGAGAAGTAGGCAACTCTATAATTATAGCTGGAGACTTCAACACTCTTAATAATTAAAACCAATAAACAGAAAACCAACAAGAATGTAGAAGAACTAAGCGTCATCAGACGAGATCTACAATAATTGACATTTACACAGCACTTCATCCCACAATAGAAGAATATTCATCCTTCTCAATACTGCACTCTGCTCAAGAAGAGCAGAATATACATTCTTGGAACATTCACAAAGATAGACCAAATCATGGGTGATGAAATAAACCAGCAAATCTAAAAGAACTGAAACTATTTAAATGATGTTCTCTGACCATAAAGAATTAAATTGATTAGGAACAGAAATACAACAGGAAAATCTCCAAATACTTGGAAATAAAACAATGAACTTCTAAATAATCCATATGCCAAAGAAGAGTCTCAAGGGAAATTAGAAAATATTTTTAACTAAACAAAAATGAAAACACAACACATCAAAATTTGTGAAATATAGCTTAAGGCCATAGTTCTAGAGAAATTTATAACATTAAGTGATTACATTAGAAAACAATCAAGATTTCAAGTCAATCATCTAAGTTTCTACTCTAAGAAATTAGAAGAACAAAATAAACAGAGAGCAAGCAAAAGAAAAGAAACAATAAAAATTGAAGAAATCAGTAATAAAGACCAAAGAAATTAGTGAAATTGAAAACAGAAAAAACTAAAGGAAATTAATACAAAGAAAAGCTGGTTATATAAAAAGATGAATAAAATTGAAAATTTTCTAGAAACAAAAAGAGAATACAAATTATCAATATAGAAATTTTTAAAAGGGCTATCACTATAAACCCCACAGACATTAAAATGATAGTAAGGGAACACTATAAACAATTATCCACATATAAATTTGACAACTTAGATAAAATAGCCAATTTTTTTTTAAAACCACAAACTACTCAAACTCTCCCAAGATGAAATAAATAACCCAAATAGAACTATAACTATTAAAGAATTTATAATATTTAAAATCTTTCCCCCAAAATAACCCACAGGACTAGATTATTTCACTGGCAAATTCTACCTTTTAAAGAAAAAATAATCCAGACAATCTCTTCCAGAAAACAGGAGGGAACACTACATCTTAATTTATGAAGTTAGCATCACCCTGACAACAAAAAGCAAACACAGTACTCCCCTGCCTCAAACAAGAGAAAAGAAAGAAAAAAGAGAAGAAAAAAGAAAACTGGAAACAATATCTCTCAGGAACACAGACACAGAATTTTCAAAACATATTAGCAAATTAAGTTCAGGAGAATACAGAAAGAATAATACACTATAAACAAGTGAAGTTTATCCTGGAAATTCAAAGATGGATTGATATTTGAAAGTCAATCCATGCAATCCCCTAAATCAACATTCTAAGAAGAAAAACCTCATGATCATACCAGTTGATGCAGAAAAGCACTGGACAAAATTCAGTATATAATCATTTTTTGTATCCCAGCAAACTAGGAATATAAGGGAACCTTCTCAACCTAACAAACAACATCTACAAAAAACCTACAGCCTACAGCTAACATCACACTTAGTGGAAAAAGACTCAATTCTTCTCCTTTAAAGAAGAAGATATACTCTCACCAGTCCAATCAACATCATACTGGAAATTGTAGTTAGTGTAACTAGGCAAGAAAAAGAAATAGAATATGGATTGAAAAGGAAAAAATAAAAATGTCTTTCTTCACAAACAACATAATTTTCTAAGTATACAATCCTGGGAAATCAATAACAATAACAGCAGAATTCCTAGAAACAATAAGTAAGTTTAACAAGGTCACAGGACACCAGGTCAACACACAAAAATCAATCATAGTTTTAGACACTGAAGGCAGGAGAAGGGTATGACAGAGGATGAGATGGCTGGATGGCATCACCGACTTGAGGGACATGAGTTTGAGCAGGCTCCAGGAGTTGGTGATGGACAGGGAGACCTGGTGTCCTGCAGCCCATGGGGTCACAAACAGTCGGACACAACTGAGCGACTGAACTGAACTGAAAAATACATATCATTTTCATATTTCAAAAAACATTAAATACTTAGGCATAAATCTAAAAAATAAACAAAGGATATGTGTGCTGAAAAGACTACAAAATGCTGATGAAAGAATTCAAATTTGGCCTAAATAAATGGCAAGCATGGGGTCGCAAAGAGTCGGACACGACTGAACGACTGAACTGACTGAAATGGCAAGATATACTATGCTCGTGGACTGGAAAATTCAATGTAGTAAAGATATTCATCTTTTCCAGCTAGATCTATCAGTTCGGTTCAGTTTAGTTCAGTTGCTCAGTAATTTCAAAGTTCCACCAGGATTTTTCCTATAGATTTGGGCAAGCTAACTTTAAAATTTATATGGAAAAGCAAAGAAACTAAAATAGTGCTATGGACTGACTTTGTGTACTCCTAAAATTCATATGCTGAAACCCTAATTGTCAATGCGATGGTATTTGGAGATGGAGAATTAGGGAGGTAATTAGGTCATGAGAGTGGAGTCCTGATAATGGAATTACTGCCCTTACATGAAGAGACAAGAGAGAGCTTGCTTCCTCTCTTTCTTTCTTCCATGTGAAGAATATAGCAAGAAGGCAATCAACTATGAACCAAGAGGGGGGCTCTCACTAGGACCCAGCCATGTTGATTCCCTAATCTCAAACTTCCAACCTTCAGAACTGAAAACTAAATGTTTGTCGTTTAAGCCATTCACTCTATGGTATTCTGTTATAGCAGCCCAGACTAAGGAAGACAAATAAATAAATCAATTTTGGAAAATGAAGAGTAATATTGGAGAAATCACACTACCCAAATTTTAATAAAGTTATAGCAGTCAAGACATGGAATTAGCAAAGAAATAGACATATACATATCAGATGAATTAGAATAGAGTCCAGAAACAGACCCACAGGAACATGGCAAACTCATTTTTTTAAAACAAATGTGCAAAAGCCATTCAGTGGGGAAAAGACAGTGTTTTCAACAAATGGTACTGCAACAATTATGTAAAACACAACCACGCTAAAAAAATCTTCACACCATATTAAAAAATTAATTGGATCATATATCTAAATATAAAACTACAGGGCTCACTTCGGCAGGACATATACTAAAATTGGAACAATACAGAGAAGATTAGCATGTTTGACTTAGTATGAACAGAATGTTAGATTTCTAATTAAAAAATAGATATGCAACAAGCAACAAAGATTTGCTGTATAGCACAGGGAACTATAGTCAATATTTTGTAACGACATATGATGGAAAATAATTTCAAAAATAATATTTTTGTATCTGTATAACTGAATCACCTTGCTGTGCTCCTGAAACATTGTAAGTTAACTACAATAAAATATATCTATATTTTAAAAGACAGAAAAAAAAAAAAAAAAAAACTACAAAACTTCACCAAAGGTATAGGTAAAAGCTTTGAGATGTGAAGTTAGGCAAAACATTCTTAGATATGACACCAAAAGTATAAATGCAAAAAAGAAAAAAATTGAAAATCAGATTTCTTCAAAACTAAGAACTCTGGTCTGCAAAAGACACTATCAAGAGAATGAAAAGAAAAACTACAGACTAGAAGAAAATATTTTCAAATCATATATCCAACAAAGGACTTGTATCCAGAATAAGCAAAGACTTCTCAACACTCAACAATAGGAAAACAAATAACACAATCTAAAAATGGGCAAAGGACTGAAATAAACACTTCATTAAAGAGGATATGTGGATGTCACATAAATATTTAGCATTATTAGCCACTACATGCCTGCATGCGTGCACGCTAAGTCGCTGTCCAACCCTTTGCAGCTCTGTGGACGGTAGCCTGCCAGGCCCCTCTATCCATGGGATTCTCCAGGAGAAATACTAGAGTGGGTTGCCATGCCCTTCTCCAGGGGATCTTCCCAACCCAGGGATCAAACCCGTTTCAATTGCATCTCCTGCATTCCCAGGCAGATTCTTTACCACTAGCGCCATGTGGGAAGCCTGCTCTTTGGTGGCAGGACCCCAAATAGGTGTCTCCACATTTTCTTGGCCTCTTGGTAGTAAAATGTCTGCCAAAGCCACATCATTAGTCAATGAATTTCCACTGTAGGAAGCAGGAGGGCAGTATGAACAGGGAGATCCCGCCCGCCCACCAGCTTCACATCAAGAAGAAAGCAGGTGTCAGACAGAATAGAGAGATACTCTTTGTCTGCCTTCTCATATCAGGGAGTGAAAATGCCAGAACTATCCCCAACACGTTCCCTTTTCATCTCATTGAGCAGAACTGATCGCTTGTTCACTCTAGGATCAGGACCTGGGCCCACCTCCCCAGAGATCACAGGAACTGATACCTGAACAAACTTAACATCCCACCGGCAAAGGAGAAAAGGATAAACACTGTCTGTCATGGTTCTGCCCAAGGTCACCCAGCTAAGTGCAGAAGCCAGATTTCAAACCCAAAACTGTCTGGCAGCCAAGCCGGCGCTCTCAGTCCCTGTCCGCTGCTCTTTGGGATGCAGGTGCTGGTGTGACCAGGTCCTTCCCTCTCTAAGGCAGCATGCCGGGAGGGCTAGTGGAGGCTGCACTGCTAATGGCAACGCAAGCCTTAGAAGAGAGAGCAGAGGCGGCCGCTCACGGTGAACCAGCGTCCGGGTCGTCCTGAACCTGCTCACCTGGAGCTGGGGAAAGCGTGTCTGTGAAATCTCCATCTTCCTGTGACTCTGTCTCCCTTGGCCTCTCCCCACTGGCCTCCATCTTCGTCTTTGAACAGGCCCGTGGAGACTATAAAGGGAAACAGAGCTGGGTAAGGGCCTGAGCTGTGAAAGTCTGCCTCTCTGCCTTGCCCCCTCATCCAGCCACTCTGGGTAGCTCCCTTGGCCCCGTTCATTCTGCTCCCTGCTGGTTTTCCCAGGGTCCCTCATATCCAAAATAACTCCAAAGTCACCATATGTGACGCTATTGCAAGCATACCCTCCCTTAAAGTGAGGGCTGCAAACTGTATTTCAATGAGAAAATAAATTAGCAAGTAATAAACTGTCCCTCCTTTCTCTGTGTTCCTAGTGGGCCTTGAAATTCCCAAGAACCAAATGTCACATTAATTTCACTGTCAGGAGCCAGCACTAAGGGTGACATCATAGTGTCCCCTGGGACTGGAATCCACTAGCCTGGGTGGGAGGTAGGCCAGCATGGAGCCCTGAAGTGGACCAGTGAGGAAAGGGAAGTGGACACTCTTCGTGAACAGGTCCCATGCCAAGTCCTGTTGGGTTTTGTCCTGGACTGTCTTCCAAGAGGAGAGAGCTGGGTCTCTAAAAAGTTCAAGGTATTATGGTTTTGGGTGCCGGCATAAATAGATCTGCCCACGCCGGCTATGTTCCCAACATGCTGCTTGTACCTCCAGCCCTGTTTCAGGAGGCCTTGTAGGCAAAGAGCATCTTGTTGTATCTAAGTGATGGTCTCTCCATTCCCAAAGAATTTCTGCTACAGTATTGAGTGGGACAAGGAAGGATTAGCAAATCCGAGGATTATCTGAGCAATAAAGATATACTGCCATAGGCCTTTTCATTTGGAACTCAGTCCTGGTCAATATCAACATCTTACGGCAAGTCGATAAATCCCAGTATCAACCTCAGTAGAAGACATGTCAGTGCCTGCTGCTGGCAACTTAGTTTATGGTGAATCAAGACCTCGAACGAGGCTTTAAATTTGCTGATGCCTTTTTCTGTGGGGTTTGTCGCGGCTCACCCAGCCAGATCGATTCGATGCGTTGTGCTGGGGAAGAGGAAAAGGTCTGTGGCTCTCAGAGTATTAGCAAGTTCATTTCATGCTGATGCTGTGACAGAGGCCAGGGGAGGGTTTACAGAGTCTGGCATTCATCAAGCCGGCTGGTCTCACCCACAACATCCCTCAGGCTTGCAGCAGAGAGACAGGGAAGGGAGGGGCTGATGGCTGGCAGTTCATGGGAAAGCTGTGGCTTTCCTTGAGAGGGGGGCGAAGAGTGAACAGGGGACAGGATCCAGAGGCTCCCACAACTCCTCCAGCCAGGAGAGGACTGGAGCTAGTTGGGACGAAGGGCAGTTTCCTTCCCAGAGAGTCTGGGGCAGACTGACTGCAAAGATGCCCTAATTCTCTATCTTTCCCACAACCCCTGCAACGTGACTTGGTACTTCCCCTCATCAAGAAGTTAAATCTCCAACAAGGACCTACTGTGCAGCACATGGAACTCTGTGTAAGGTTATGTGGCAGCCTGGATGGGAGGGGAGTTAGAAGGGGAATGGATAACGTGTATATGCACAGCTGAGTCCCTTCACTGTCCACCTGAAACTGTTACAACATTGTTCACCGGCTATTTATTGGCTGTTGTTGCTATTGCTGTTCAGTCGATAAGTCGTGTCCAAATCTTTGCAACTTCATGGAACATAGCACGCCAGCCTCCTCTGTCCTCCACTGTCTCCCGGAGTTTGCTCAGATTCGTGTGCATTGAGTCAGTGATGCTAACTGTCTCAGCCTCTGCTGCCCCCTTCCCCTTTCTCCTTCAATCTTTCCCAGCATCAGGGTCTCTTCCAATGATTCGAAGTCAGCTCTTCGCAAAATCAGGTGGCCAAAGTATTGGAGCTTCAGCAACAGTCCTTCCAATGAATATTCAGAGTTGACTTCCTGTAGGATTGATTGATTTGATTTCCTCCTTTTTGTTCAGATGCTAATCGGCTGTATCCCAACACAAAATGAAAAGTTTCTTTAAAAAGAGAAAAAGTTAAATCCATTTCCCTGTTCTTTGAATCTAAGCTGCCTTGTAACTTACTCTGATCAATAGAATGTGGGCCGCAGCATCTCAGCTCCAGACTAGGCCTCGAGAGGCCTCTCTCTTCCCCCTTCCCTCTCCCCGACCCCTCAGGAGAAGATCAGCCAGTCTTCTGAAGGTGGGGGGAGAGAGCCAGGTTTCCCCAGCTGAGGTCATTCTGGACCAATCAGCCTCCAGTCAGCCTGACCACAGATGCTGAGCCCAGCTGAGCCCAGCCCAGATCAGCGGAGCTGTGCAGCCAATCCGTGAAACTACGTGGTTTATAAGCGATGATAAACAGTTATTGTTTTAACTCAGCAAGGTTTGGGGGCTGGGATGGTTTTTTATGTAGCATTACTATGTCAATAGGTAACTGATAACAGAGTTCATCCAATGGTTTTAGTAACCAACCAAAGTAATGCCCGGGGGGAATCACCCCAGGCCCTGAACTTTGGGGCTCCTGACCCTTTGTGGACCAGAGTTCTACCAACTGGTGCTAAAAACCTGAAGCATGTACACTCTATCCCTGCAACAAAAACTCCACACAGCCAGTCCATGCCTTTCTCGAAGAGAGTGCCAGCAGAAGGCCATTCACATTTCCCAATTTAAGTCCTAGGGTTAAAGGTAACAATTTCCAAGATAACCAGGACAGTTTTAGCTCCAAGATTCTAGACAACACTGCTTTTTTTCTAGAATGGATAGACAAATACCATCTTGCCTCAACCTCCCCAGTCTGCCTGAGTCACTGAACTATTTTGTATAAGTGGCAAGGGTCATGATTGGCTAAAAAAAATGGGGGTACTTGTATTCCTACTGCTCCTATAAATAAATGATCAGAAATGTAGTGTCTTTGACAATACAAACATGTTATCTGACTGTTCTAAAGGTCAGAAGTCTGACATGGGCCTCGGGAAGCTACAGTGTGTTGTGGTGTGGTGTCTGGGCCACTTTCCTTTCCGGAAGTTCTAGGGGAAAATCTGTTCCTTATTTTCCCAGATTCTAGCAGTTGCCCCTTGAAGAAGGCAATGGCACCCCACTCCAGTACTCTTGCCTGGAAAATCTCATGGAGGGAGGAGCCTGGTGGGCTGCAGTCCATGGGGTCTCGAAGAGTCGGGCAGGACTGAGCAACTTCACTTTCACTTTTCAATTTCATGCATTGGAGAAGGAAATGGCAACCCACTCTAGTGTTCTTGTCTGGAGAATCCCAGGGATGGGGGAGCCTGGTGGGCTGCCGTCTACGGGGTCGCACAGAGTTGGACACGACTGAAGCGACTTGGCGGCAGCAGCGACAGCAGCAGCAGTTGCCCTTACCTTGGCTCATGGCCTCTTCCTTCATCTTCAAAGTCAGCAACGATGGATGGAGTCCTTCTCATGTCACAGCTCTCTGACCCACTCTCCTGCCTGCCTGTTTTCTACTTTTAAGGACTTGGTTTATTAAACTGGACTCAATCAGAATGGAATCATATATTGTATGATTCCATTTATACAAAATGTGTAGACCAGGCACATAATCCAAGATAATAACTATCCCAAAATTCAAGAGTCAGACAAAACTTAGGGACTAAACCACCAACCATCAATCATATCTTCCAACTCCCATTATAAAGTAACATAGCTACAGTCCAGAGATTAGGACACTGACATCCTATTCTGCCTATCACGATTTCACTGTAACTTTGTATAACAAAGATCAAAAGATAGGAACTTTTCGTTTTGCTCCATAGAACTGCCTGTTAGAAAAGAAAGGAGGGATTGAAATGAACCAGGATCAACAACACTCTGTAAGTCGTCCCCAGAGTTGCAGGGCATCCCTCCCTCCATGAAACAGTGGTCTTACTACTGAGGAAGCGGGATCTAGCTCCTAGTTCGAAGGCAGGATTAGATAGCCTTCGCCCACAAGGAACACAGATCTTCATGATGTTGTAACCCCACACAGAACTGTCTGAAACTGTTGACGCCCCTTGTGACAATTTCAAGGCCATTCAGGAGCCATGGCAGACTATGCAACCAACAAGGTTCTTTCCCCACTCATTGAACTCTGTGCTAAGAGCTGAGGGGTTGCAGGGGAGACGGAGAGGGCGGAACGAATGGAGAGAGAAGCAGGGAAACATACACACTACCATATGCAAAATAGAGAGCCAGTGGGAATTTGCTGTATGACTCAGGAAACTCAGACCAGGCTCGGCGACAATCTAGAGGGGTGGGATGGGGCAGAAGGTGGGAGTGAGGTTCAAGAGGGAGGGGACATCTGTATACTTGTGGCTGACCCATGTTGATATATGGCAGAAACCAACATAGTATTATAAAGCAATAATCCTTCAATTAAAAATAAATAAATGTTTAAAAAAGAGTTGAGGGGTTGCAGAGAGGGATCTGAAGAGATTCTGCCTGCAAAGGAACTACAGACTAGAGATTATACAGAATTTATTTATGTATTAGCTATGCCACGTGACATGCCAGATCTTAGTTCCCCAACCAGGGATCACATCCATGCCCTCTGCAGTGGAAGCATACACTTTACCACTGGACACCAGAGAAATACCAGAACAAACATTTAAACACATGACTGTTTCAGTTTTAAAAAAAGAGAAACACATCATAAGAAACAAAGACATAAAATGTGATGGAAGTTCAGAGCAAGAGAAGATGGGAAGAGTAGATAGGGAGAGGAAGAAAAAAAGAATCATCTGGAAAGGTTTTTTGAAAGAATTTAAGGAAACATAAATTCAAGTTATAAACTTCATAGTTCAAGTTTTTTTGAAAAGGGAAAAATAGTAAATCTTTTAGGCTTTGTGGGTCATATGGTCCCTGATAGAACTATTCAGCTCTTTTGATATAGTGTAAAACAGCTAAGTAAGTGTGTGAGCATGGCTGGGTTCCAATGAAACTTTATAGAAAGAGTTGGGCCAAATCTGTCAGATCCCCATTTTAAGCCATGTTGTAACCATCCACCTGCATAATCATGAAAGGATTTATAGGTGATACAATAATTCTTTGGTTAAGCTTTGGTGAATGGATAGAACTTGAATAGGAAGGAAGGACAACTCAGAAGAAAGTAAAATTAACAATTTTTATGGGATGTTGAAGACAGCAAGTCTTCAAGAGTTTGAAACAGAGGATTCGGTATGGGAGAAATTCTTGAAATACAGCTAGTTTGAGTAGGGGTATTTTATGGAAAGGGCTTTGGCTGGTGGCTCAGTGGTAAAGAATCTGCCACCAATGCAGAAGATGCGGGTTTGATCCCTGTGTTGGGAAGATCCCCTGGAGAAGGAAACAGCAACTCACTCCAGTATTCTGGCCTGGGAAATCCCATGGACAGAGGAGCCTAGCGGGCTATAGTCCATGGGGTTGCAAAAGAGTCAGACATGACTTAGTGACTAATCAACAAGGCCAGATTTTATGGAGAACCTTGATAGGCAAGTAATAAAGTTTTGATGTAAGACGATGAGAATTAGGGAACCACTGACAGGTTCTGAGCTGGAAATTGTGGCATGCAAACATTTCTCAAATCACTGAGCCAGTTCAAGGACTGGCATCTAGGGCCATGCAAACAGGCAAAGCAGAGGTCCTGAAGACTGTCTCCACAGGGTTAAAAACTAACTCTTTATTCCCCAGCCAACAATGGTCATGATGCTACCTGCTTCCACACACAACTGGAGCCGGTCTGCACCTCACACAGAGCTGGGCCCAGATTCCTGGAGGGTCTGTCTTGGTTTCCTCAGAGCCTTGGGTGTTTTTGCCTTCCTGTCCTCTGCCAAGGGGACTGTTCCTCCATCTTTCCCCCTGCTGTCTGCTCTGCCTCCTGCATCCCAGGGCCCTCTCGCTGCTAGGAATCACATGTTATCACAAATGAGTTACCAAAGGCTCCGACAAGCTGCTCGTCGCTATCCCCAGCAAGAGAAAAGCAGCCACGACCCGGAGCAGGGACCTTGTTAGAGTCTGTAATGAGCGGACAGGAAAATATTTCTCCCTGATTAGAATCCCGAATGAGCTGCTCATGACAGTGAGCAGAGAAAGGCCAGATTCCAGCTCTTTTCCCCCAGCTCCCCTCATACCTCTCCCTGCTCCCAAGCAGAGCTCCAGGCAGGAAAGGGTTCTTTGCCAGCAGTTAAAACCATAAAGAACAAACACAAAGCGGCCCCAGATGCCCCCGTCCATCCCTCTTCTCCCTCACCCAGGAGTCTGCCTCCCTCTTATTCATTTTTTCCATGCACCCTGATCTCTGCCACCTACTAACATCCTAACGATGCCACCTGGACCATACATAATCGGTCACAGGTGCCCCCTGGGGCCTGGCGAGGGCCTCACTCAGAAAGAAATAGAAATGCAGGAGAATACAACATCTGACCAGCCACTGGAAACATGAGGCCACAGGCCAAATTCCCACTGTGACCAGTCAAGACTCAAGTCTCCAATGAAAAGAATTTTGCTCATGTTCAATTCAGAGAATTTTCTGATATCCCCATCTTCTTCTAGTTGACTGATTTTAGAAGGCATCCGGATTAGTTCCAGAGTGAATTGATCCACCACAATGATGGTTTTTTAGAAGGAAAATAAAAACTCAGAACATATTTGGGGGGTAGTTCATGGTTCAATAAAAACATAATATTTGGGTTCAGCTTGGGATTCGGGTTGTGCTTATGGTCAAGTGTGTCAGAGGGACTTGAATTTTTAAAGCTTACGAGATGTTTATGTAGTCCTGGGTTATGAGTTCGAAGGAAGAGAAGATATTTTGCAGTAGTAAGAAAAGAAAGTATTCCAGGATTTGGTGAAATCCCCATGGGGGGTACCTGTGCATACTGTCTGCTGCATAAAGCCCAGCCTGGCCCCTCTGCCATGCACCTGGCACTGAAGTGGGGTGCCACTTCATTTCAAAGGGACCCCACCACTATCAAGGTCCCTTTGTTGTGTCCACAAGAGAAGCAGGCTTTGACTGTAGGCTAAACCTACAAAACATGAGAACTTTCAGCTCCTGTTAAGCAAATCAGCCCTGAATATTCATTGGAAGGACTGATGCTGAAGTTGAAGCTCCAATACTTTGGCCACCTGATGCGAGGAGCTGACTCATTGGGAAAGACCCTGATGCTGGGAAAGACTGAACGCAAAAGAAGAGGGTGACAGAGGATGAGGTGGTTGGATGGTGTCACTGATGCAATGGACATGACTCTGAGCAAACTCCAGGAGACAGTGAAGGACAGGGAAGCCTGACGTGCTACCGTTCATGGGATCACAAAGAGTCGGACACAACTTAGCGACTGAACAACAAGCAAATCAGAACAAAGCGGTGATCATCAACCTTGGCTGTGCATTGTTCTCGCCCAGGGAACTTTTAAAAATGAGGATATCAGGATCCACCCTCAGAAATGTTGATTTAATTGGTCTGGGGTGTGGTTTGGGTGTTGGGACTCTTAAGTGTACATTCAGAGCTGAGGGCTACTGGTATAGAGTAACGCTTCTCAGACTTCAATGTATATATGGATAGCCTGGGCTCCTGTTAAAATGCATGTTTTTATTCAATAGGTCTTGGATAGACCTGAGATTCTGCCTTTCCAGCAAGCTCCCAGAGGATACCCATGCTGGTCTTTGGACCACTTTGACTAGAAACGATCTAGCTTATCACCCTGAAGTGATGTTCTATTTATTGGACGATATATTTGCCAGAACTCTGTCAACTACAATCAGTAGAAATCCAGCTCAAATTGGAATAATCAGAAGGAGGAATTTATTGGTACAAATGAATGGGAAAATTTGAGAGTGGCCCTGGCTTTAGGCTTGGATATTTAGGCAGGAGTTCAGATTATGTCACTAGGACCTTCTGTTTCTATTTTTGCTTTCCCTGGAGTGTGCTCCGTTTTCAGGCAGGTTCACTCTATGTGGCATCAAAGATGTTCCCAACAGTTCCAGACTTACCTCATCCACACAGCTAGCGAAGCCAGAGAAAGGAGCCTGCCGCTGTCTCCCTCACCATCCAAACAGGCCCCTGAAAATGACTCATAAGTCCCAGCTTAGGTCAGATTCCCACTGCTGGGCAGGAACAGGCAGTGAACAGCCTCACCTGAAACACAGCTATTGAGGAATGAGAGTTTGCCAAGGGAGGCAGGCAGAGCAAACCACCCAGGAGCTCAGGAAGAGGACCACGGAACAGATCCTGCTTTAGAGACAGAAGTAACATTCCGAGCGCATGCTGAATCCCTCCGTTTTACAGATGAGAACACTGAGGCTCTGAGTGACTGAGTAACTTGTGCGAGAGCACTCAGGCAAAGGCTAGCAGAGCCACAACCTAAACTCAGGTTTTCCTTTCTGGCAATAACCAGGAAGCCAACCCGAGCTGTCAGAAAGAGGGACTGGTCCCCGACTAACTCAATGCTGGGTTTGTTTTGTTTCCAGGCTGGATGCTACATGCCCCACTGGCCGGAGCCAGGGCAGAGAGATCTCCACTCTACAGGGGCCTCAGGGCATCCTAGGACAGCGGGGTGATCTGCGCTGGCTCCTCGAGCCCTCACCCGCCCGCCCGCCCACCAATCCACCAGGCGCCGCGCCCCTGGCAGAGGAGGCTGTGCCCGCTCTCCTGGCCCTAATGGTCCGTGACTGCAGCCAGACTCCCGGGGACACTCGACCTTCCTCTGCAAACACAAGGGCCTGGGGAGAGAGGGGGAAGGCAGCAGTCTGAGCAGGCCTGCCTGGGGGCCTTCCCTATCCGTGGCCCCCAGCAGCAGCCGGCATGATGCCCCCCACAGGCCCATTCCTGGGTGAGGCAACTGAGGAGGGGCAGCAGGGTCACGTGCGGGAGGGAACACGCACATACAGAGTCTCGGCCGTGCTTCAGGCCCAGCCACTGTTCTGCCAACCCACCCTGCTCCCCACATGAACCATCGGGCCCCAGGCTGCACCAGCTGTTCTGGGTGGAAGGACACGGAGGCAGCCAAGACTCGCCAACCTCCAGCCATCAGTGCCTGTCTCACCGATCCCCAGCTTGGAAAACCCCAGGCTGCCAGCCAACAAGAAAACAGTGGGTCCCATGGCAAACTTCTCATGGTTGTGGGGCTGCCCCTACCTCCTACAGAAAGGCTGGGAGTTGTGGCCCAGAGATGGGGCGGCTGGCAGCTCTGGTGGAGGTTTGGGGCTTTGCGGTGCAGGAAGAGGCTGCCCAGCACCCAGACCGTCAGGATCAGGTAACCTTTACTCTCCAGGTTCCATCACCTCCATGCCGACCTTCACCTCCCCGTCCAGCCATCGTTCAGCTCACCCTGTGTGGTTTTCTGCTCTGCACTTCTCACTTCCCAGTGTTATATATTTGCTGTCTCTCAGCTGGGCCCCGTGCACTGCTTGCTATATATGCAACACCTACAACCGTCCCTGACCTGCAAAAGACTCAATAATGGCAATGGATGCTGTATTAGCAATGGCCTCTGCTGAAGACAGCTGCCTGGGCCAAAGTCACGCAGGCCTTTCCCAGGTCGGCCTACATCCCTGGACTGAGGGAGGCCCAGCATCGAGGCCTGAGCCCAGACCCCTCTGAAGCTCTGTGAAGGATCTTCGGTCCTGCTCCGGAGCCTCCTGTGGAGTTGGCTGAGGCTGTGTGGTTTTCCTCTACCCTCTCCTGCAGCTGTTCCCTCCTTTCCCCAGGTGTTCGTGCAAGAATGCTCCTTAATATTCACGCTCGATAAACTCGGCCTCAGAGACCACTTCCCAGGAAGCCAGAGCAGTCCAGCACATGTGTGTGGAATGAAAGAGAGAGTTCAACTCTTTACTATTATCACCGTCACTTCCCCAAAGTACCTCAAACATGCCTACTTCTCTCCCCGCCCAACGCCACTGCTGTAATTAAAGCCACCACCCTCTCCTGTTTAGAGATGCTGCAAAGCCCACCCCGGGTCCTCTACCCTCCTCTGAGCTCAGCTGCCCAGAGCAGGGCAGCAGCACTGTTAACAGGCTTGATGGCCCCCAGGAACACTCTGTAAGAGGCACAGATGACCACCCATTCCCCTCCCCAGGGAGGACCATACTGAGGCATATTCCACGAGATTCTCAGAGGTCCCGCACTGAAATCCAGCACCCCCACTTTCACTCTCCCACCCTTTATTTATTTTTCTCTCTTCTCGTCTCAGTTCCCCCATCCCCTCACTTGTGCTTCCCAGGTAGAAACTAGCAGCACCTGCTCTGGGGAGGAATCCAAACTAACGAGCCTCCTACCTGGTTCCTGGACCTCTGCTTCAGGAGCTGCTTCAAGCTTCTAAAGACAGCGCTGCAGAGAACCAGCCTTGCAGTCTCCTCCAGGCCACAGGACTTTGCTGTGTGACTGGTCTACTCTTTCACTCAATGACTCTTGGTTGAGTGCCTACCGCTTCACACGTTGGGATACACGGCAAACCAAAGCCGGAAATTCTTCCCTCCTGCACCTGGCATCCGGCCCCCACCTGCCCCAGTCCCTTCTCCTCCCCAATACAGGTGTTGCTTCTCCTGCCTCACTCCTACTTACTGCTGAGGTCTCAGCTCAAAGGTCCCTGAGATCTGACCTGCCTGTGCCCTTCCCTGTCTAATTCCTTCCTGAGAACTGCCCTCCCGGGTCTGTTCGATTCCCCTTACCTCTGCCATCAGACCCGTCTCCTCCACCGTCATACCCACGAGCACCAGACGATGCCTGCTTCACTCTCAGGGTAGCCGAGGCCCTTCGCCCTTGGCCTGGCACCTAGGGAATGAATGGATGAGCAAATGAGTGAGCTAGTGGCTCCATGCTTGTGCGTGCAGGGCAGGAAGAGGCGTGAGACGCTCATCCTCACGGATGGACAAGGAGAAGCAGATAAGGAGAAAAATGTCGCCAATACTGGTGACTGAGAGGAACACAAATGTTGGTATCCTAGACCACTGAGTGACAAGCAAGAAAGTCCCTGGGACCCAGAGACAGTGACAAGGGGGAGAAACAGTGAGATGCAGAAAGGCCAGGCCAACACAAGAAACCATTTCTTGCTCTTTCACGATCTCCTAGCCACAGAATGTCAACAATGGATGGTGTCTCAGAAACCACTGATGCTCTCATTTTATAGGTAAGAAAACCAAGACTCAGAGAGGTGCCTCGGGCTAGGGAAAGATCCGCAGTTAGTGACAAGCCTCCAAAGGAAGTGCTCATTGCTCTTGCTTGTTAAAATCTGAGGCTCAGCAGGGCCCATCCCAGGCTGTAGGCCCAGCTTCCCGCATCACTGCCGTCAACAGTGAGCAGCTCGTTGTCCTGTGAAAGACAGCTTCCGGGTATCAGCGAGCAGGGAGTTGCAGGGTGGTCAGACCCCTCTCCTCTGGCCTGGCACTCCACCTTCTTGTCTCTCACCAAAGGACTGCTCTGGGGAAACCCCCTCCCCCCTCCCCCCGC
>SJYQ01005605.1:260006-293816 GCA_006410935.1 Redunca redunca | reverse complement strand
CCCACTACTGACTCCCACCTTCTAGAACACAAGCTTTGGATTTCAGCTACCTCTCGCAGGGTTGACCTCTCACCTTACTCCTGCATGTTCGGAACTCCAAGAAGTTCATCATCCACAGGAAACTCTGGGCATCTTGATGGTGCTCAGATGGGAAAGGCAGGGAAAGGCAAGCTCCCCCGACTGATGGCACACTAGACCCTGCTAGCTCATTCTGGATTTTGTCCTAGTGACAAGCTGAATGGTAGACTATGAATGATGACTAGGAAGTATCCCAATCAAACTGTTTTTATACCTTCTTTAGTCTGTCAAAAGAATGAGCACATATACAGAAAAAATAATAGCTCACATTTACTGGAGGCTTATTATGTGCCAAGAGCTATGTTAAGAATGATACTGGTTTTGATTCAGCACATCTATCCCTTGTGGCTCCACTGGTAAAGAACCTGCCTGCAGTGCAGGAGACCTGGGTTCAATCCCTGGGCTGGGAATGTCCCCTGGAGAAAGGAAAGGCTACCCATTCCAGATTATGGCCTAGAGAATTCCATGGACTGTGTAGTCCATGGGGTTGCAAAAGAGTCAACCACGACTGAGCGACTTTCACTTCCACTTTCACTTTATAAGGTAGAAGCTTTTATTACCAATGCAATTACTTATGAAGAAACTGAGGCTCAGTAAGGTCAAGGCCTTACCCAAGGCCACACAGCTAATAAGTGAGAGAACTGGAGTTCAAGCCCAGTGCATCAGATCCTGAACCTTCCACATCCCTCCTTCACCAAAGCACTCACTCTTTCCCGGAGATCCGGGTGGTCCTGAACACCAAGAGGGAGGCCAGCGTGAGCCAGGCGCCACTCCTTCGGAAAACAGCATCCCAGAGCCAAGGACAATAGGGGCTGATGACACATAGGCCAGGAGAGACGGTGACTACTGCCATAAGGACCCAGGCTCAGCACCCTCAGAGGGCCCCGTGCTTGCCTCTGAGCCTTGTTCTAGGGCCCAAAGCAAAACTCTGAGGCTTTGGAGCACTCAGCCCCCTTCTCTAACCCGCACCCCTTCTAACAGCCCCACGTCCCCCTAACACACCACACACACAGATATACACACAGACACAACTCCATATCACACCTGGTCAGACTCCCATCATTACATAGAGAAGTAGATAGCAAGTCAGTGATATGTTATTCTTTGGAGAATATTTGCAGTTTTAAAGCAGATTTAGGAAGAGGCAGTAGTAAGGACTTTCCTGGTGGTCCAGTGGCTAAGATTCCATGCTCCCAATGCAGTGGGCTCAGGTTCAATCCCGGGTCAGGGAACTAGATCCAACATGCTGCAACTAAGACCCAGCACAACAAACAAATTTTTTAAAAAAAGAAAAGAAAGAAAAAGGCAGTAGTGAAACAAAGGAATAGTCCATTCTCTAGCTAACAGTGTCTCAGTCAGTCGTAAGGCAATGTCTTACTAATAACAGTGAGTCTACTAAACTTTGTGACTGAGCTACTTCTTGGAAAATTACCTTTCCCAAAACAACATCACAGTCCCTTGAATTCAATATGCATCCTCGAGGAGAAGAGAGAAGATGGTATGGCAAATAGTTCACTAATAACTGCGTAACTCACAATCCATTTTGAACAAGGCATAATCCAAGTGAATAATTAGGACCTGTGCATTCTTTGTAGTTGCAGCATTTAGAAATTATTATAGCACTTTACTTTCTCCCATCCAATCTTTTTGAGACTTTATCAAAACCTGGGTAGCCAGGAGAATATATTCCCCATGTGGGAAGAGATGCTGTTAAGAAACTACAGGCAGAGGAGGGAAAGCCCTGAGATCCAGAGGAGGCCCCGGCAGCTTGGAAAGCACACCCTGTCTTCATTCAGGAAGCCCCAAAAGCCTGCCTCCTCCATGCAGTCTTCCTCCACCAGTGTGAGGGAGCTCTCCTGTCCTACACCACGGCCAGGTAAACCACCTGTCTTAATCTTCATGGCTACTATATGAAACGCCATAGACTGTGTGGCTTACACAACAGGAGTTTCTCTCTCACCATCGTAGAGGCTGAGAAGTCCAAGGTCAAGGGGCCAGCAGGTTGGCTTCCTGGGGAGAGCTCACTTCCTGGCTCGAAACCAGCCACCTTCTTGCTAGGTCCTCATATGGTCTTTCCTCAATGTGCTCAAGCTTCTTCTTCATACAGGCACCAAGCCCATCATGGGATCTTCCCTGTAGCTCAGATAGTAAAGAATCTACCTGCAATGCAGGAGAGCTGGGTTCGATCCCTGGGTTGGGAAGATCCTCTAGAGAAGGAAATGGCAATACCCTCCAGTGTTCTTGCCTGGAGAATCCCATGGACAGAGGACCCTGGCAGGCTATAGTTCATGGGTTCGCAAAGAGTCGGACATGACTGAGCAACTAACACTGCTACTACTAACCCCATCACAAGGGCCCTACCCTCACGGTCTAAACTAACCCTAACTATCCTCCAATGCTCTGTCTTCAAATACCATCCCATGGGGGGCTAGGGGCTTCAACGTGTGAATTTGAGGGGGATGCCACTGAGTGATGAGAATGATCAGTAAAAGAGACTGGTCCTCAGATGACTGATGTAAAAACTGAATCATTGAGGCTTAAAGACTTAAATATAAGACATGACACCATAAAATTTCTAGAAGAGAACATAAGCAAAACATTTTCTGACACAAATTGTGCCAATGTTTTCTTAGGTCAGTCTCCTAAGGCAACAGAAATAAAAATGAAAGCAAACAAATGGGACCTAATCAAACTTATAAGCTTTTGCACAGCAAAGAAAACCATAAACAAAACTAAAAGACAGCCTGAAGACTGGGAGAAAATATTTGCAAATGATAACAACCAACAAGAGCTTAATTTGCAAAAATATACGAACAGTTCACACAAATCAATAACAAAAAACACAAACACTCCAACTGGAAAATGGGCAGAAGACTTAAATAGACATTTCTCTAAAGACATACAGATGGCTAAGAGGCACATGAAAAGAAACTCAACATTATTATTTATTGGAGAAATGCAAATCCAAACTACAGTGAAATATCACGTTACACCAATCAGAACGGCCATCATCAAAAAGTGTGCAAACCATAAATGTTGGAGAGGTTATGTAGAAAAGGGAACCCTCTTATGCTGGTGGTGGGAATGTAAATTGATACAAGCATTTGGAGAACAGCATGAAGGTTACTTGAGAAACTAAAAATAAAGTTACTACTATGATCCAGTAACCCCACCCCTGGGCATGTATCCATGGGAAAACATGGTTTGAAAGGATACATGTACGCCAACGTTCATGGCAACACTGTTTACAACAGACCAGGCATGGAAGCAACCTAAATGTCCATCTGCAGATGAACAGAGAAGACGTGGTGCATGTATACAAACGGAATATTACCCAGCCTTCAAAAAGAATGCAGTAATGCTGTTTGCTGCAACATGAGTGGACCTGGAGGTTATCAGACTAAGTGATGTAAGTCAGACAAAGACAAATATCATATGATATTGCTTATATGCAGAATCTAAAAAAAAAGAATAATGATACACATGAAATTATTTACAAAAGAGAAACAAATTCATTGAGTTAGAAAACAAACTTATGGTTATCAGGGGGAAGGGTGAGGGGAAGAGATAGATTGGGAGTTTGGGACTGAAGCTTACATACTGCTCTATTTAAAACAGATAAGCAGCAAGGACCTACTGTATAGCACAGAGAACTCTGCTTAAGACTCTGCAGTAACCTAAATGGGAAAAGAATTTGAAAGAGAATAGATAACATGTGTTTGTGTGACTGAATAACTTTGCTCTACACCAGAAACTAACACAACATTGTGAATCAGCTATACTCCTGGAGGGAGCGTGGAGAAAAGGGAGCCTTCCTACACAGGGAACTATATTCAATAGCCTGTGATAAATCATAACAGAAAAGAGTATGAAAAACAATATATATATATATATATATACATATATCCTCACAGTCCAGAAAGACTAAGCAGGTTGCAAATATAATATAGTAAGTATAATATAATAAGTTCTACAGAGTTGAACCATGACATGTGCATATAACATTTGTACATGCCATAATACAGCAAGAAAAGAGAAAATCATCAGAGAAATAACACAATGGTTGACCCACCCATCATTCTTCCCACTAAGCAATGCCCCAGCACCAGTACAAGAGGATAAAGAAAAGCGATCAGACCTTCAGTTTGTTCCATTTTCTCTTGCCTTTCTCGGTGTGATCATTGCCCACCTCACTGACATACATTTCTCACTAAAAACATTTTTCATCATTCAAGTTCCCTGAACTGAAGCCAACTAATTCATCTGGGTCATCAGCCAGAGAGATGGGATCAGTTTCATCACTGACCAGGTTGAGGTACTTAAGGACTCTGATGTATTTCATGGATGGGTTGACCAGACAATTTAGCACCCAAACCAGGACAGAGGGAAATGAGATGATATTTGTAATTACTCCAGAACTAGAGACATAAACTGGGGCTGTCCTGGGCAAGCCAGGCATATTGCATTTCTATTTTTTGGTGACTTATGGAATTTTTATTTATTTTTTTAACCTGAGTTTTTTAAACAAACATTTTGTTATACAGGTATCAGTTACAAGAATGTTTTCCAGTTCTTATTTTTATTTTTTAATAAATGAAAAGTTCACAATTATTCAAAAGAAACAGGAAAAAGTCTCTCCTCAGCCACTCAGTTGCCCCCAGAGACAACCTATGGCACACTTTTTAACAGAAATAATAGCATGGTACTCACATTTTCCTGCACTTACTTTTTCTCTTAACAATATATGTCAGACCCATGGCTGATTCATGTCAATGTATGGCAAAACCCACTACAATATTGTAAAGTAATTAGCCTCCAATTAAAATAAATTAATTTTAAAATATATAAAAGAGAGAATTCATGTCAGTATGAATTTCTCCTAAGGAATTCCTCCTAATATACAATGCTTATTATTTTACTGTATGGATGTACATAATTTATTCAACCAGTCTCCACTGAGGAGCACATAGTTTGTTTCTCATCTATTGCTGTAATTAATGACCTTGACCATACATCCTTTTGCAAATGAGCCAGTATATCTGTAGGACAAATTCCTGGAAGTGAAACTGCTGAGTCAAAGGGCATATCGGTTAAGATTCTGTTTGGTTGCTCATAACAGAAAAGCCAAAACAACAGTCACTTAAACAAGACAGATATTTATTTCTCCCTTAAATAAAGAGAGTCTGGAGATGGGCCATCCAGAGCTGTCATGGGTTTCTAAGTGTCACAGAGACCAGGATTCTATTATTTTGCTCTGCCATCTTCCTGCCTAAAGCTTATATGATTGTGGAGGCCTTCCTTAAATGACAGAACACAAAACTGCAAACAGTTATTTAGAATGAGGGGGGAATCATAATGCATTGTAGCTTTTCAAAAGCTAAAATAACACAAACATTACTATATCCAGGAAAAATATAATTATTCAACTTCCCAAGATACCTTTGTAAGTTTTTTCCAACTTTTTTGTGCTATACAATCTTTGATCACTTTTCCATAAGATTTTGTAATATCTTATGGAAAATAAATGAAAAGATAATTGAATTTTTCTTTCAGCATGGTTCATTAAAATTTTATTTCTATTGCTGATAGTTGATATGAGTAAACATATGAGACACACTGTTTGTAGGACTACTGAGGGTTTTGCCCTCCAAATGGAACGCCGATAAACTCTATGATTTGTAATGCCCATCAGAAAATATCTGGTATGTTCATAAATGTGTCAGCTCAGTTATTGAGCATGTTCTTGATAGGAGAAAGCTTCCATTTTACTAGGCATCAGTGAGTACCAAATTCTCCACTTACAATTTTATACCTCTGGTAAGTGGAAGAAAATTGCACAGGCTAGCTTCTGGCTTTGTACATTTCAGCCTTTTTCTCTCTTCCACCGTGGGATGCTTCTGAATTCACATTGTGATGTCACCTCTGGCCCTGCACCTTAGAATCATGAGGCCAGGGAGTTGTCACAGTGAGCAGTCGGGGGCTTCAGGGAAGCCATTCCTACGACAGAACAACTTGCAAATGAACGCAAACCACCAAAGCAGATCTCGTTAAACACCAACTAAATGTTTTCCTTGGTGACTCAGTGGTAAAGGATTGCCTACAATGCTATTCAATCCCAAGTTCAGTCTCTGGGTCAGGAAGATCCCCTGGAGAAGGAAATGGCAACCCACTCCAGTCTTCTTCCCTAGGAAATCCCATGGACGGAGGAGCCTGGTGAGTGACAGTCTATAGTGAGGCAAAAGACACAAATTAGTGACTAAACACCCACACAAATGTATCCCCAGTTCAACTTCCTCTTGGCTGGATCCCCAGACTTCCCATGGCCGTTCCACCACCATCCAACACAAGGGAAAGTGTGACACACGGAAAGTCGGAGTTGAGTTAGACAGCAGTCTCAACTATTTACAGTTGAAATAACTGATTTCTGCAAAGACAGTTACAAAAGCACCTTGGAAGATGCCTGTGCAAATGAGGGGCTCTGAGGCTTAAGTTCCATTACCTGCATGGTAAGAGGTCCCTGGCCAATAATAGGGTTAATCACACACCTGTGATTGGGAAGATGGAAGAGAGGCCGAGGCCCTTCTTCCTTTGCCAGTGGCAGTTGCTGAAGCACCAGTTTCAGTGACAGGAATTTTTGTGATGGCCATTAGGCTCTATATTCTACGACTTGTCACTGTGTAGACAAGGCTGTGCAGGGCAGCTGTGTGGATCCAGCAGCAGCTTTCTCCAGTTTCTTCCTTGCTTGTTTCAATGTAATTTCAATTCTCATTTCAAACATGCAGAAAGAAAAAGAATATAACAAATATCCATGTACCATCCACCCAGTTCTGATCATCATTCTTATTTTGCCTTTTTTTTTTTTTTGGCCTAACTGTGTCATTTGTTAGTAAATTGAAAACATCATGATACTTTACCCCTAAATATTTCAACATGTACCTCCAAGGAGCAGGGATAATTCTCCAATTAACAATACCACTATTATATGTAACAAAAACGCAATAATCCCCTAACATCACCTAAAACTCACTTCATATTCAAATATCTATAATTATCCTTAAAAAATTTTGTACCTGTTTCTTTGAAACCAGGATCTAATAATGTTTCATGCAAAAAAAATGTTTATTATGGCGCTTAAGTTTTATCTTATCTAGGACAATTGTCCCTCATGACACTGACTCTATAAAGAGGTCAGGCCAGCTGTCCTGTAGACTGTCCCAATTCTAAATATGTCTATTTTCTTATGCTTTCATTTAATTATCCCTAGAATTTCCCATGAAATAAGATGGATCTAAAGGCTTGGGTTTTTTAAAGCCATATTATTGAGGTATAATTTATACATGGTAAGCATCGTATTTTTTAATTTACAGTTCTATGTGTTTTGACAAATGCCAGCAGTAGTGTAATCTAAAAGCTTGGTTTGATTCAGATTTAACATGATTGGTCAAAATAAATGGATGTTTTGAACTTGCTATTGAACTTTATATCACATCTGCAGGCAAATGATATCTAGTTGTCCCACAGTTAATGATACTAATTTTGAACACTGGGTTCCTATAACTTTTTGTACTTCCACGTCCATTAGTAAAAGTTAACGGAAAACTACAATAATACAAGAAGAACCATCAAGAGAGCACATTCTTCAGGAAGGAAGGCTTGGGTCGTTTTACCAGAGAGAGAATTCTGAACAGCTAAATGCTGGCTGACAACAAAAGGAAGATGGGACAGATAGCAGAAGAAGGAAGCTGCAATCATCAACAGAGGGCTGGCTGCAAAAAAATGTAGCAAATATGCATTTATTCTTCCTTGCTTTGTTAGGTATTTTCTTCTTCTTTCTTTCCCCTATTATTTTATACAAGGAATGATAGTGGTAGCTAATCTTATAGTCTTTAGAATAGTAAATCTTATCATCTTTAAAATATCCCATTTGATATTCTAAAGACTATAAACAAGATTATTCACTATTCTGGTGACAGGACTGGAAGGGAGAAAAATGTCAGCCAGACAGGGACACGATGACTGATGAGTCTTTGGGTCTTTCCTCTTGAGGGAGAGTGTGGCTATCTTCTCATTTGCATTATTTTATGTAACTCTGCTTTATTTTAGATGGAAGCATGTTGTCCTTATTAATGCTGTTGGGAATTTAAATATGGACAAAGGGTGTATATGGATGCTGAGAAGCCAGAGAGCTGGACCATATTAGATACTGTCAAGTGGGACTCAGCACCTCTTTCTATCCCCACCACCACCACCATCCTCTCCTATGGGAAATACGATATAGCTCACAGGGACTAGAAACTCAGGAACTATATTTCCCAGACTTCTTTCCCGACTGGGCTATGAATACAGTTAGTTTTTGCAGTGTGATGTGCAAAAGATTAAGGAGGGTAGAAGCTATTCACTCGAGCTTTGGCCACAGTGAGTTTTTCTAGTAGCCAGTACATCATTGACTTCAGACTGCAAGGCAGCTTTGACTTTATAGTCTCCAAGTGGCAGCAACAGCTTTTCAGACCTCTTGATCACAGCTTTGGACAATGTGATCAAAAGGAAAAAGAAAAAACAAAAACAGTGGCACAATCCTATAACCCTAACTTTTGCTATTTAAATCCCACCAGGGGTTATTACCATCATCTAAGTCCCTGTATTAAATCCCTTTCTGCTTGAAATACCTAAGGTGGTTTCTGACTTCTGATACACTCTTCCAGAGTTTGAACCAATTTGCATTCTTATCAGCAAAGTTGAAGAATGTCTGTTTACCCTGGACCCTAAGCAACACAGTGAATTATTAAACTTTTTATTATTATTAGTCTTTGGGCTAATCTGACAGCTCGAAAAAAGGTATCTTAATATAGTTTTAGCTTGCATTTCATTTACTATCATGAGGGTGAACATCTTTCCACATGTTTAGAAGCAGTGTGAATCTCTCTCTGTGCTTCGTGCACTAGCTTGCTATGTCACCTAGCTGCAACCAGAAGGCCTGGATCCCAGGTGATTTCAGGTCACCAAAGACTTCCACGTTGCCAAATCCAGTGAATAATCTGTGGTCATTTTATTTGCATCACAGCAGCACTTAACAAAGATGGCCAGGCCTCTTCTTTGAGATGCTTGTTGTGCTTGACTTCCAGGGACCATAGTCTCCTAGTTTTCCTTTTGTATGTTCCATCTTATCTCCCCGTCTCTAGAGCACTGGATCGCCTCAGTGCTTGGGCCACCTCCACCAATGCTTATTCATGTGTGATCTCCTCTACTCTCAGGGCTTTCACTCATTTTTACACTGGCAGTCCCAAATTTGTGTCTCCAGCTCCACCCCCTCCCTGATTGAAAATCTCCACCTGGATGTTTAAACATCATCTCAAACTAACCAAATCAAACTCAATCCCTTCCTCCCTTAAAAAATAAATAAATAAAATCTCCTGCCATGGTCTTCTCTATCTCAGTTAATAGCACCACACCTTTGTGCCAGTTTCCTGGGGCCAAAAACCTAGCAACTGTTCTTGACTCCTCTGTCTCAGCACCCCCTCATCTAACCCTTGGCAAACTGTCAGCTCTATTGTATTTGTTGTTGTTATTTTGCTTGTTTATTTGCTCTAATTTTTGTTGGAATATAGGTGCTTTACAATGTTGTGTTAGTTTCTGCTACACCGCAAAATGAACCAGCTGTATGTATACGTATATTCCTCCGTTTTTAGACTTCCTTCCCATTCAGGTCACCACAGTGCATTCAGTAGAGTTCCCTGTGTCTACAGTATGTTTTCCTTTGTTATCTATGCTATACATAGCATCAATAGTGTATATGTGTCGATTCCAATTATCAGTGCTACTTTAAAAATTCATCTAGAACACCATGTCCACAGTCCCTGGCTTATTGGAGTGTCCTCCAAATGACTTCCTTGCTCCCTACCAGCTGCTGGCAGCACGCCTGCCAGAATGATTCCATGAAAACATACCTCATATCAAGTCACTCCAATCAAAACACTCCGTTGGATTCCCATATTACTCTAAGTAACAACCAGCTCTGACAACAGTCTACAAATCCCTCTCGACCTGCCCTCTCTGCCAGTCCTTCTCCAGTCCTTTGTCTCTACTTCCCTTTCATACACCCTGCTCAGCCATACAGGTCTCCTTCTACTTTACGTACACCAAGCACATTCCAGCCCTTGGGATTTTTCACTTGCTGGTCCCTCAGCCTGGAGTAATCTCCTAGACAGCCAAGCTGCTGGTCCCGTGTCTTCTTGGTGTTTAAAGGCCATCTCATGAAGGAGGCCTTTCCTATTTAAATAGTAGCGTCTACCCTCTCTCCAGAATTCCCTATCTCCTTTTCATGCTTTCTTGTCATAGCATGTATCGTGATTTGGGATCCTGTTCACCAACACCACCACTATGATTCCAAGCTCTGTGAGGATAAAGGAGTTGGAGTTATTTTGAAAAAAGTGTGAAACTGCTAGTCACTCAGTCATGTCTGACTCGTTGTGATGCCACGGAATATAGTCCACCAGGCTCCTCTGTCCATGGAATTCTCCGGGTAAGAGTAATGGAGTGGGTAGCCTTTCTGTTCGCCAGGGAATCTTCCCAACTCGGGGACTGAACCAGGGTCTTCCGCATTGCAGGCAGATTCTTTACCGTCTGAGCCACCAGGGAAGCCCAACTGTTTTATTTATTGCTAAATCCCTAGCACGTAGAACAGTTCTTGGCACATAAGAGGCGCTAAGTAAATATCTATATGAATAAATGAATGAATGAAGCTAATATAAGACCTACGAGATTTTTGTGCAAACGGGACTGAGAGATATATTTGGGGAGCAATGAAAGTGGATGAAGTTACTTAAAGGAAGTAGAGCTATAGATGGGAAACTGGGTCACAAGTCTCATTAAGAGTTAAGTATCTGATGCATATATACATGGAATCTAGAAAAATGGTCCTGACGAACCTATTTGCAGGGCAGGAATAGAGATGCAGACACAGAGCAAAGACTTGGGGACACACTGAGGGAAGGAGAGCGTGGGATGGTTGAGAGTAGCACTGACACATACACACCACCATGTGTGAAACAGCCAGGGGGAAGCCATGCACAGCGCAGGGAGCTCACCACAGCTCTCCACCATGGCCTGGAGGGCGGGGAGGGAGACTGGGCAGGGAGGGGTATATGTACATATACGGCTGAATCACGCTGTTGCACAGCAGAAACTGACACGAGATTGTAAGGCAATGACCAGTTCAGTTCAGTTCAGTCTTTCAGTCGTGTCCGACTCTTTGCAACCCCATGGACCGTAGCACGCCAGGCCTCCCTTTCCATCACCCACTCCTGGAGTTTACTCAAACTCATGTCCATTGAGTCAGTGATGCCATCCAGCCATCTCATCCTCTGTCGTCCCCTTTTCCTCCCGCCCTCAATCTTTCCCAGCATCAGGGTCTTTTCAAATGAGTCAGTTCTTCACATCACATGGCCAAAGCATTGGAGTTTCAGCTTCAAAATCAGTCCTTTCAATGAACATTCAGGACTGATTTCCTTTAGGATGGACTGGTTAGATCTCCTTGCAATCCAAGGGACTCTCAAGAGTCTTCTCCAACACGAGAGTTCAAAGCATCAATTTTTTGGTGCTCAGCTTTCTTTATAGTCCAACTCTCACATCCATATGTGACTTCTGGAAAAACCACAGTCTTGCCTAAATGGAACTTTGTTGGCAAAGTAATGTCTCTGCTTTTTAGTATGCTGTCTAGGTTGGTCATAACTTTTCTTTCAAGGAGCAAGCGTCTTTTAATTTCATGGCTGCAGTCACCATCTGCAGTGATTTTGAGCCCCCCCAAAATAAAGTGTGACACTGTTTCCACTGTTTCTCCATCTATTTGCCATGAAGTGATGGGACCAGATGCCATGATCTTAGTTTTCTGAATGTTGAACTTTAAGCCAACTTTTTCACTCTCCTCTTTCACTTTCATCAAGAGGCTCTTTAGTTCTTCTTCACTTTCTGCCATAAGGGTGGTGTCATCTGCATATCTGAGGTTATTGATTATAATATACAGTATAAAGCAATTATGCTCTAATTAAAACATAAATATTTTTAAAAGCACACATTTAAACAAACAAAAGAGTTAAGTGTCTAGTTAACTATATTTCAGCTGAAAAGAGTTAAGTGTCTAAATTGGAGATGAAGAGTTTAGTGAAAACAAGATGAAAATGCTATAGTGCAGGTAAGGGTTAAGAGTAAAAGCCAACACATCAAATGTGTCAGGCCCTTTATATGTATTAATTTACACCAACCCTAAGAGTTCAATACTATTACCATTCCCAATTTTCAGGTAACTAAATGAGCACAGAAGGTTTGAGACTTGGCCAGGGCCATTTGACAATGCCGCAGTGAGAAGCTGGGCTTTAGTCTTCATGTTTTTCCCACTGCACCGTGACTACCTTGACAAGGGCTGACTAGGACTGCATCAGGGTGGTGGGCGATCCATCTCCAGTCTCCAACTCTGTGCTCACCAAGAAATACAGGAAGAGCACACTTAGAGGAAGGCAAACTGTCCCATGAGGGCTGAAACCCATTAGCAGAGAGCGCTCTGGGTAGAGAAAGGGCCAGGAAGCATGGGTTCTTATCCAGGCTTTGCCACTAACTCTCAGGAACCATGGTCTTGTTGCTGCCCTCTCTGACCACTCCCTGCCTCATTATGCGAAGAGGAGCCAACTCATATAATCTCAAAAATCCCTTCCAGTTGGGAAATTCCAGTCTATAAACAAGCAGCAACTCCTTTAGCAAAGGTGATTACCACATACTGTAGACACACCTTTCTTGAAAAACCAGGTAAAACACGTTAGGGGAAAATCAACAAATATTTGGTGCCTCATAGACAGACTTTAACTTATATGCAGAGTACAACATGAGATACGCTGGGCTGGATGAAGCACAAGCTGGAATCAAGACTGCCAGGAGAAATATCAATAACCTCAGATATGCAGATGACACCACCCTTATGGCAGAAAGTGAAGAACTAAAGAGCCTCTTGATGAAAGTAAAAGAGGAGAGTGAAAAAGTTGGCTTAAAGTCCAACATTCAGAAAACTAAGATCATGGCATCTGGTCCCATCACTTCATGGCAAATAGATGGGGAAACAGTGGAAACAGTGGCAGACTTTATTTTGGGGGGGCTCCAAAATCACTGCAGATGGTGATTGCAGCCATGAAATTAAAAGACGCTTGCTCCTTGAAAGAAAAGTTATGACCAACCTAGACAGCATACTAAAAAGCAGAGACATTACTTTGCCAACAAAGGTCCGTCTAGTCAAGGCTATGGTTTTTCCAGAAGTCATATATGGATTTGAGAGTTGGACTATAAAGAAAGCTGAGCACCAAAAAAACTGATGCTTTGAACTCTCGTGTTGGAGAAGACTCTTGAGAGTCCCTTGGATTGCAAGGAGATCTAACCAGTCCATCCTAAAGGAAATCAGTCCTGAATATTCATTGAAAGGACTGATTTTGAAGCTGAAACTCCAATGCTTTGGCCATGTGATGTGAAGAACTGACTCATTTGAAAAGACCCTGATGCTGGGAAAGATTGAAGGCAGGAGGAGAAGGGGACAACAGAGGATGAGATAGTTGGATGGCATCACTGACTCAAAGGACATGGGTTTGAGTAAACTCCAGGAGTGGGTGATGGACAGGGAGGCCTGGCGTGCTGCAGTCCATGGGGTTGCAAAGAGTCAGACACAACTGAGCGACTAAACTGAACTGAGACAGACTTCTTCTGATGGAATCAAAAGCTCTAAGAAGGTAACTAGGACCTGCAGCCTGGAAAGGGGCATGAAGAAAAGGACTGGACAAGTGAAATGTAGTCCCTCTACATTGGCACTGCACACCCCAGAGGCGTGTGTTTACAGAGTTCTTCTTCCTTTCGTTATTATAACGAGCAAAAACAGAAAGTCCACAACATGTCAAGGGAGAGGCTAGGAATAAAACTTAATTCCTGAAAGCCTGGACAATAGAAGCCATGATCCTAAAAAGGAGGTGTTCTTAGGCACATATACAGATCTATAAGTAACTGGAAGTTTGTGTTGACTTCGCCACATACCTGCCCACTTCCTGTGCTTATGTGTACATGTCCATATACACATTCACATGTGAACATCTAAGGGTACACGTGTATCTATATATACCCCCAGGAGCGGCCAGATCTATATTTATATATTAGAGCCTGGCTCTTTAAAATGGGGGATAATGATGCTGAAAATTTTCTAAGCTTTCCAAAGACATAAATGACCAAACTGCCTTCTGACTCCTGAATTACATTACCCAGAAAGAACTTAATAACATGTTATTATCGCTTCTTCTCACTGACAGGATTTCAGGGCTGAAAAGACAAACAAGAAGTACGCTCGTAATCACCAGCACATTCACCTCGGCCAAGCCACAGCCGCTGCTAATTCCAGGTAGGTGCTGTGGGGTGGAAGAAAGCCTGGGGCTGATAATGTGACTCAGTGCTCGGTAATTGTCACAGTTCAGCAGGACTGTCGCCATCTGAGAGGGGGCTATGGGGGGGAGCTCACGGAACCAACAGAGAACCCCACAGGTGAAGGGCAGAGGAGAGAGGATGCTTCATGGAAAGCAAAACAGAATTTCTCGGTTCAACTGACACCCTGGAGGTGAAATTTCTTGTAAGCTATAAAGTGCTCCACAAATGTGATTGTGAATGCAAAGGGCTATCATTAATGGGTCTGCTTTGAGTCATCTAGGCTGCCGAGTACAGTGGTTCAAGGCCATGCGTTGCTCCGTTTCCGAGAATGCCGTGTGTCTGCGTGAATGGTGTCCCCTGGAGTTGTACACTGTGGCAGCCCTGTTGGTGGAAGTGGGGCCATGATAGTTGACAAAGAGCAGGATGGGGGGCTGGGCAAGGCTTGAGCCCCAGTGATGCACAAAGAGGAGCTCCACAATTCAAACAGCAAATTGCCAATGACTGGGGAAATTTGCTGCTGGGTAATTAAAAGGCGATTATAAATAAGATCCTTGAGGGCAGGAGCCATGTCTTGTTCACTTAGTATCCTGAGTCTTACAACACGTTTGGTATAAAATAAGTGTTCAGAAAATGTGGGTCGAATATAAGAATGGATGGCTAATGAATGAATGAAAGATGGAGATTCATCAGGGTCAGCTCCTGGGGAGAACTGGTGGCAGGGCTTGCGAAAAGCACGCTTAGTTCATCAGATATGCCTGTGCTCTCTGCCCATGGCTCCTCGCCCATGAATCGGGTTATGACAAGTGTTTTGCGAAGTGCCATGGGCATGCCATGAGTTCGGCAAGGGTTTGTTTAGGATTTATGAACTGCCTCACCCGATGCTGAGTGCCGTGGGCCTGTGTAGCGGGGACGACAGTGGAGCCACAGTCCCTGCCATCAGGGCTCTTAGGACTTAGATGGTTTGGCCAGACATAAGGCCGTGGAGCAGAGAAATAACGCAATCAGGTGAGCAATGTACTTAACCGATTCTGAGCCTCCCTCTTCCAGTTGCATGACTGGGGTAATCAGACCTGCTATGCCAGGTCCTTAAACAGAAGATTAAAACAGATAATGTAAATACTTATAATGCATTGCACAGTGCCTGGCACATGGTAGAAATGTCCAGGATGTCGGTTCTTATATAAGGACTCTCCAGTCACAAGGGACAGAATCCCAGATGATCCCAACTTAAGAAAAAAAGAAGTGTTTGGGGAGATTTTTTGATGTGTTTGTTTAACCCCAAGCGCAGCAGTAGGCAGGCTTCAGGTATAGTGGGATCCAGGAGCTCAATCAATATCACCAGTGCTCTCCCTGCATTTCCGTTTCTCATGCAAGCCTTCTCTAGTGCTTTTCTAGGGTAAGAATAGCTGCCAGCAGCTGGAGTCCAGCTTAGCCTCAGAAAGAAGAGCTCTCACCCCAGAAATTAGGAATAGAAAAGTCTCAGGGAGCACTCTGGTCCTGCACAGCCCATCCAACCATTTCTCACCCAGTGGCTGTAGCCAGGGTAATGAGATGATCTGATTAGGGAGGCCTGAGTTGTGTTTCCACTCCTAAGTTTATGGGGACAGGAGGCGGGGAGAATGTTCAGTTCTATCCAAACCTTGCGGAATGACTTTCTGAGTGGAAAAGTGCTGCCTATTTCTTCCATATACTCAGGAAGAAATAAAAGATACAGCTGCATGTTTCTAGAAAAAAAACAGGAGAGCTAGTATTTCTTGATGGAAGCAAAAAAATAGATTTCTACTGAACTAATATGCAAATACCACGTGGAAGAGTGTAAATTCCTTGGTCCCTGGACTCAGAACTGGTACTCGCAAGGCTAGGGTGAGGGAGCTGGGACTTTACGACCCTTGGGGAGCAGACACAGTGCTATGGTTATCCTTCCCCAAAAGCAGAAAGCAGGAAAGCCCTCTCGAGTGGGATCAGGAGAGGCTGGGGGAGGTCAAAAGATGAGCTTTGGTTTGCAGGGAGACAGTGGCATGGAAGGGGGAGGGAGGCAGTTACTGAGCCTACCTGGCTGACCTCCTGGTCCTCACAGATCCTTCTGCAGGAGCCAGGGACCAGCTCCGGAGTCAGCGTGGACTGTGGATGCAAGTAAATATTCTAGACACGCAAGTGCTGAGCGGGGGCCTCCTGGAGCCCTTGGAGCTGCCTGTGGTTAGAGCAGCACGGAGGGTTGGTCCCCCAGCCATGATCACCAGGAGGGGGCCCAGCCAGGCGGCCCCACAGTCTCTGCCTAGAGCAGTCAGCCGCTCTGAAATGCCGCAAAGCCTCCTTCCCTAATGTTCTGTTCTATTTTCTTGTCTTGAAAAATAAACAAAGCGTGGGGAGGGGGGATTGTTTACTTAACATCCTGTAACCGTGGCCTTGAGTAACCAAGCATTTAATGTCAGAGAGTGGGAGGGAGGGAAGGGGGTAGAAAGCGGGAAACAGAGAGAAAGAACACAAGCACCGGCCTGAAATTTGCCATCACACTCACCATTGCAAATCATTTATCATGCACTTGTTTGTCAGGGCATATTTTTCTAAATTCAATTTAGGATGGGAGTCAGAGCAGGCCCCAGAGTCGGAATGCACCAGTTCCTATCCCAGCCTCCTCTGTAAATGCTGCAGTCGTGACAATGAGAGTAAGGGACGTCAAAGTAGGGGGAGCACCCGGCGTATACAGACTATCAACATCGTTGACTTTATGGTGCCCTAGGCAGGATCGGCCCTCAGCAAGGTCCCCACCTTCTTTGAGTTTATATAAACTGGAATGTAAAAACACATTTTGGAGTTTCTACTTATCATGATATCTCCCGGAATGAAAGAGACATCCTGTGAGAATGAATTCTAAGAGGCCCCCAATATTCCTACCCCTCCAATGCCCACACACCACCCCATACACTGTGTATAATCCCCTCCCTTTAAATGTGGGTGAGACTGATTACAATGAGATGCCACTATATGCTTTGGGGGCATATTACTTGGAAAAGGTAGAAGGATTTCACAGCATCCTTGAATTGGAGGTAACCAAAATGGAGCTTATCCTGGGTGGGCCTGGCTTACTCAGGTGAGTCCTTAAAAGCAGGACTAGGTCCTTCCTGAGGTTAGAGAGACACTCCCTTGCTGGCCCTGAAGAAGTAAAGCCTTCTTGTGAACTGCCTGTGGTAGTTTGAGCATTCTTTGGCATTGCCTTTCTTTGGAATTGGAATGAAAACTGACCTTTTCCAGTCCTGTGGCCACTGCTGAGTTTTCCAAATTTCCTGCCATATTGAGTGCAGCACTTTCACAGCATCATCTTTCAGGATTTGAAACAGCTCAACTGGAATTCCATCACCTCCACTAGCTTTGTTCATAGTGATGCTTGCTAAGGCCCACTTGACTTCACATTCCAGGATGTCTGGCTCTAGATGAGTGATCATCATGATTATCTGGGTTGTGAAGATCTTTTTTGTACAGTTCTTTTGTGTATTCTTGCCACCTCTTCTTAATATCTTCTGCTCCTGTTAGGTCCATACCATTTCTGTCCTTTATCGAGCCCATCTTTGCATGAAATGTTACCTTGGTATCTCTAATTTTCTTGACGAGATCTCTAGTCTTTCCCATTCTGTTGTTTTCCTCTATTTCTTTGCATTAATCGCTGAAGAAGGCTTTCTTATCTCTTCTTGCTATTCTTTGGAACTCTGCATTCAGATGCTTATATCTTTCCTTTTCTCCTTTGCTTTTCGCCTGTCTTCTTTTCACAGCTATTTGTAAGGCCTCCCCAGACAGCCATTTTGCTTTAGATGGGGAAACAGTGGAAACAGTGTCAGACTTTATTTGGGGGGCTCCAAAATCACTGCAGATGGTGATTGCAGCCATGAAATTAAAAGACGCTTACTCCTTGGAAGAAAAATTATGACCAACCTAGATAGTATATTCAAAAGCAGAGACATTACTTTGCTGACTAAGGTCCGTCTAGTAGTCAAGGCAATGGTTTTTCCAGTGGTCATGTATGGATGTGAGAGTTGGACTGTGAAGAAGGCTGAGCACCGAAGAATTGATGCTTTTGAACTGTGGTGTTGGAGAAGACTCTTGAGAGTCCCTTGGACTGCAAGGAAATCCAATCAGTCCATTCTGAAGGAGATCAACCCTGGGATTTCTTTGGAAGGAATGATGCTAAAGCCGAAACTCCAGTACTTTGGCCACCTCATGAGAAGAGCTGACTCATTGGAAAAGACTCTGATGCTGGGAGGGATTGGGGGCAGGAGGAGAAGGGGACGACTGAGGATGAGATGGCTGGATGGCATCACTGACCCGATGGACGTGAGTCTGAATGAACTCCGGGAGATGGTGATGAACAGGGAGGCCTGGCGTGCTGCGATTCATGGAGTTGCAAAGAGTCGGACATGACTGAGTGACTGAACTGAACTGCCTATGGAGAGGACAGTCTGCAAGAAGTGAGGGCCTCGATCCTACAACCACAAGTACTTGACTTTTGCCAACAACCTCAAGGAACCTGGAAGAGAGACTCAAGCCTTAGGAATGAACACAGCCAGGCTGACTCAGTGTTCAGCCTTGAGCATAGCCTTGCAGAGGACCCAGCTAAGCTGTGGGGCTTCTGACCTACAGAAATGAGAGAAAGCCATGTGCTGTTGGCAGTGAGTAAGTCTGTGATATTGTTATACAACAACAGAAAACTAACATACAGTCTATGTCTGCTTAAAGCCTTGTTGAATTCTGTTTTAAAACTGGGTGTGCCTGAGTGCATGTGAGAGAGAGAGAGAAAGAAAAAGATGGAATGATTCAAAACATGATCCCATTATTTTTGTGTTATAATTGGCAGTATGGAGTATCATTCAATCTACAAGTATTTACTGAGTATCTACTTACTTATGCAAGGCAATGGACCAAGAACTTAATCAGGATCAGAAACCAAAACAGGAAATTTGTTACTGCTGCTTCCTAAGAGAATTAAAGGGGAAATGCTTCATGTTGAAATGTAAGTCTCCTTAAACCACTCTCATCAGAGCTTATGCTTGACAAGCATGAGTTTCTTTGAGATAGTGAATGAACAATAAAATTAGTATCAGTAGTAGTAATAATAATGAGTGGTTAGTCGTTCAGTCATGTCAGACTCTCTGCGAACCCCATAGACTGTAGCCCACCAGGCTCCTCTGTCCATGGGGATTCGCCAGGCAAGAATAGTGGAGTGGGTTGCCATGCCCTCCACCACGGCATCTTCCCAACCCAGGCATCAAACCCAGGTCCCCTGCATTGCAGGCAGATTCTTTACTGTCTGAGCCACCAGGGAAGCCCAGTAATAATAATAGGTAACGTTATTAAGTGCCTAGTATGCCCAAGCCACCCCAGTATTCTGGCCTGGAGAACCCCATGGATTATCCATGGGGTTGCAAAGAGTTGGACACGGCTGACTGACTTTCACTTTCACTTTCACAAGATGCCTCAAGCCTCTTCCATTCCAATCCTTATAACACTAAGAGGTAAGAAGTTGGTATCTTCATTATGTTTGTTATATGCAGAGTACATCATGAGAAACGCTGGGCTGGAGGAAGCACAAGCTGGAATCAAGATCGCTGGGAGAAATATCAATAACCTCAGATATGCAGATGACACCACTCTTATGGCAGAAAGTGAAGAGGAACTAAAAAGCCTCTTGATGAAAGTAAAAGAGGAGAGTGAAAAAGTTGGCTTAAAGCTCAACATTCAGAAAACTGAGATCATGGCATCTAGTCCCATCACTTCATGAGAAATAGATGGGGAAACAGTGGAAACAGTGTCAGACTTTATTTGGGGGGCTCCAAAAATCACAGCAGATGGTAATTGCAGCCATGAAATTAAAAGACGCTTACTCCTTGGAAGGAAAGTTATGACCAACCTAGATAGCATATTGAAAAGCAGACATTACTTTGCCAACAAAAGTCCATCTAGTCAAGGCTATGGTTTTTCCAGTAGTCATGTATGGATGTGAGGGTTGGACTGTGAAGAAAGCTGAGTGCCGAAGAACTGATGCTTTTGAACTGTGGTGTTGGAGAAGACTCTTGAGAGTCTCTTAGACTGCAAGGAGATCCAACCAGTCCACTCTAAAGGAGATCAGTCCTGGGTGTTCTTTGGAAGGACTGATGCTAAAGCTGAAACTCCAACACTTTGGCCATGTCATGCAAAGAGTTGACTCATTGGAAAAGACTCTGAAGCTGGGAGGGATTGGGGGCAGGAGGAGAAGGGGACGACAAAGGATGAGATGGCTGGATGGCATCACGGACTCGATGGACGTGAGTCTGAGTGAACTCCAGGAGTTGGTGATGGACAGGGAGGCCTGGCGTGCTGCGATTCATGGGGTCGCAAAGAGTCGGACACGACTGAGCGACTGAACTGACTGACTGAACTATAGACGAATATACAGAGGATTAGAAAGGTAAATGACTGGCCCAAGGACTCACACAGCTGGTAGAAAACAGCGCCAGAATCAACCCAGCTCTGTCTGGCAAATCCACGCAAACAAACTCTTGTTGCTCCACCACTATCCTGTGGGATCATCAGTGGTCCTCTTTGCTTCTTACATCCTTCGCCACCCACCTTCCAAAAGACTCCTCTCCCTTCCGTTTTACTGAGACACTGGTAGACCCTCATGTCTGTCTCCCTAGGTTTCATCTAGAGACAGGAGAGAACAAGAAGAAAACTTAGTTACCCAGTAAACACACCCTGGGCATAGCTGGAAGACAGAGAATGCCTAAACTTCAAAATCACTGAAAGTTTAAAAAAAAAAGAAAACAAAGTTCCCAGTGAGTGATCTTTCATATTCCTGCTTTACCACCACCAGGCTCTGCTGTGAGCTCCGCTGAGCTCAGAAAAGGCTGCAGGCAGAACTTCTCAGGGAGAAAAGGCCAGAGGGAGGGAGAGGCATCCTTGGGCAGTGGGGCAGGCCTGCAAGCCAGAAGAGGACTCAGAGATCAGAAGGATCTCCTGACATATTCTTCACCAAAGGGAAGACTCAGTGTATGGAGGCAGATTAAGACTCTGACTCTTCAGTGATGGGGTTCCCCTGACCCTGTTCGTTCCTGTTCACCTCCCTTTTCCCCACCCCCACCCCCACAGTCAGACAGCGACCAGAATTCTCTGTTTTCTGCCAGGGAAGACTCGAGGCTGCAAAATGGCAAGGGGACCAGCACCTTTAGGGGGCTTTTGAGTCAAAAAGCCAGCTATTTGGATTTTCCCTTAGGGAATGGAGTGGACCATAGCAAAGGATTTGGGAGAAAACAGTAAGAGGGAAGATTCTCTCCTCCACCTTCACCCTCCACCACCTCCCCCAATCCAACCCTAACGACAACAATGTTTTTTCCCTGAGGTGCTGAGAAGGGAGCCAGGGGAAACTGATGAGAGCTGAGGCCACACTGGGGCCCAGAGAAGGACCCTACATCCTATTCCTTGCTCCTGATTTAGGCTTCAGGATTCCGGAGGGGATGGGTGGTGGAGGTTGGTCAGAGGACACCTGTGAGCATTTTCTAGGTAAAGCTGCCTCTGAACTGGAGGCAAGACCCCAGAAAAGAAGCGGAAAAGAAGTGGTCATGTGGTGTCTCTAGTTTTATGGTCTCAGGATTTCCCTGTGGCCCAGCACAGCGGTCCAGGGATTTCTACACCCAGAAGTCGTGACAAAGTTGCCCTGAGTGGGGTGGAGCAGAGAGGGATGAGGGTCATCATTCTGCCAAACATGGTGTTCGAGGTTCACAAGATAAATGTCTCCAGGAAGGGTAAAGTGAAAGTCGCTCAGTTGTGTCCGACTCTTTGCAACCCCATGGAATAGTCCATGGACATCTCCAGGCCAGAATACTGGAGTGGGTAGCCATCCTCTTCTCTAGGAGATCTTCCCAACCCAGGGATCAAACCCAGGTCTCCCGCATTGCAGGTGGATTCTTTACCAGCTGAGCCACCAGGGAAGGCCAAGGAAAGGTAAGCAGTGACTTAAATTGGCTGAGGAACATCAGTCCAGCCCCTTGGTCCAGCCCAGTGGATGCCTGCATAGCCAGACAGCATCAGGGGGCAAGCATGCCCCTCTGGATGCTTTGGTGGCCCTATGGAAACCCTCAGGAAGGAGAGAAATGACTACAATAAAACCTTTCCCTCCTGGCTTAACGGGTTCGAGCCTAAAGTAGGGAAATCCAGTGGCCTTCCTGGCTGCAGCCTCCTTGTGAGAGACACAGAACACGAGTCTAGAGCACTGTTTGGGGAGCTGAAGTGGAGGGGGGCGGCTGGCAGAGGCTGAGCCAGGAGGAGAAGGGGGTCCCAGGGCTCGGGGGTTCTCAGGCTGATGAGACAACATCAGACCTGCTGCAGTGACAACAGACATCATTACAGCTCTTCCTTTCTGAGAAACAGCCAACAGCCAACACCCCTTTCCCCTTTGATTGCCCAGCACTTAGACTGGGCACTACTGGAAGCTAAGGAGGGGTGGAGGACAAGGAGAAACACAGAGGTGAGTAGAAGGAGATGGACGTGAAGAACTCGAGGAGTGGGGCGCTTTCCATTCACCCTGCTGGTTCCCAGAGGGCCCGCCAACTCAGGTTCCCAAGTGGACCAGGCTGCCCAATTCTGGGGTGAAGTAGGCATACAATCACTCTGAGGCCAGGGCAAAGCTGGTCCCCAGCATCCCCTGGAACAGAGCCCCACACAAGTTGCCCCATGTGGGGTACTGATCGTAAGCACATCGTAAGACCATGTGCTTGTTTGCATGCCTGCCTCTCCCACCCCGAAGGATATCTTTCCTTTTCCTCTGTCTCTCCTTTTTCTAGAAAATCCAGCTCCTCCAACATGGACAGGAAGTATTTAGTGAATAAGTCACTTCACAAATGCCTAAACATCTTCTGGGACACGTCACCTCTGTTACCACCTCTGAACTCACCTGGTGAGCTACTTAATACAATCACTACCAGGAACAATAAGAACACATGCCCTGCCCCATTAAAAAAAAAAAAAAAAAAAAAAAACAGAAGAAATGAGAATGTGCTATGTAAACCAGGGAGCTCAACCCAGGGTTCTGTGACAACCTAGAAGGGTGAGATGGGGTGGGAGATGAGACGGGGGTTCAGAAGGGAAGGGCCACGTGTACACCTGTGGCTGACTCATGTTGATGTGTGGCAGAGGCCAACACAATACTGAACAGCAATTGCCCTCCAATAACTGTATTTTGTTCTATACTTCTCGATATTGTACAATTATAGTCTTTAATAATATTAAAAAGCACACACACGGTGGAAAAGGAGGAAGCAACCTGGGTGCAGTTTGACAGTAATTGTCCTACTCTGGAGACTCCTGACTGCAGTTAGGGGTTTCAGAACTTTGCTTTGGCTTCTCTTTCAAAAATGACAGCACCTGAAAGGAGGGTAACCTGGTGATCCTAGCACCTTGTGACTCCAAGTGTGGTCCCTAGTCTGGAGGTATCAGCATCACCAGCAGGACTTGTTGCAACTGCAGGATCTCAGGCCCCACCAGACCTGCTGAATCAGAGTCTGCATTTAACAAGAATACAGACTCAAGTTTGAGTAGCAAGGCCTTCCGTTACAGAGAGACAGAGTTTGGACTGGGGAGACCAGGGAGGTGTTGCAACTAACTATGATTCAACAGTCAAAAGAAAACCACAGAGACCAAGAGTATGACGTGTGACATCTGGTGCCAAAACCAGCCTGCCTGATCCCAGAGCGGCCCGAGTGAGATTTTAGCATACAAACATTCAGAAGTGAACTAGAAGGCTGGCAGAACGTACCCACTTGCCACTTTCCCAGCAAAGCCTTAGCCACTACTCAGTGTCCCCAGGAGGCTTGTTTTAAGTCCTAACCTCCCTTCTAGACCCCTGCTTCTCAGAAGAAATTGACCATTTCCTACTTTATTCCCAGCACAAAGTAGGCGCTCAATAATTGTGTGCTGTATAATGAAAGTGTTGTGCTAGCAGGCTTGGATCAATTAGTGACTATAATTGAAGCTGAATGTAATTAATTATATAATTTGGGGCTGCTCAAGTTTAATTCTCCTAAAATTACATCATGGGAACAGGGCATGAGGAAGGGCTATGGATGGAAGGGGAGCAGGTAAGCTTCCACACAGGTACAAGAGGTGCCCATGAACCTGGGTCCCTTATGGAAAACAAAAAGATCCACGTGTCTGCCTAACTAGGACGTTCTGATCCTAATTCCATCTGAACACAGAGTCCAAAATCAAGGACTTCACCCCAGTGCTGGGGCCACACAGCAGCAGGCACTCCCAGCAGCAGAGTCCACTCAATTTGAGGGCGTTAATCCTTGCCTTGAACCATCTCTCCTGCTGCATGTTTCCCATTATTCATTTCAAGTGAGGCTCCTCTCAACCATCATGCTCAGAGGATGCTACAGCTAAAAAGGCTCTTTGGGGGACCTTTAGACCAGTGTTTATTTTAGCCCAGTCAGACCTAATGCACCCTTTTTAACAACACATATTTTGTAATGCTGCTGACCATTCTGAAACAAAATCCGTAGAAACGATCATCTATCTATGTAGATATAAAATTAATCTACTTGCATACTTTTCAAAAGTCCGATTGATGCAGAAACATTCAAATGCAGGCTCTGCATTTCCATCAGTTATGTGCTTTCCCAAAACAGAGACTCAAGAAAAACAACCATCACTCAATTCTCATGGTAATGGCACTCCTGGAAAACTCAACAGGCCTTGTAAAGCCTTCCCCGGTGGCTCAGTGGTAAAGAATCCACCTGCAATGCAGGAGGTTCAATCCCTGGGTCTTGAATGTCCCCTGGAGAAGGAAACAGCAACCCACCCCAGTATTCTTGCCTGGAGAATCCCATGGACAGAGGAGCCTGGGGGACTACAGTCCAGGGGGTCGCAAGAGTCAGACACAATTTAGAGACTAAACTACCACCACCAATACCATGAAAAAAAAGGGGGGGTGCCTTTATATGTAACACAGTTAGGCTGTAGATTCGGTTCAGTCTGCTTGAATAGCCTGTGGAACACTGGGATACCACTCTGGTCATAGGACAGTTCTTTGATAGGTAAAGCTGCCCTACCCACAGGGAGATGTCTAGCATCCTTGACCCCACCCAGTCGGTGCCAGTAGCAATCCCCTTCAGTTCAGTTCAGTTCAGTCGCTCAGTCGTGTCCGACTCTCTGCGACCCCACGAACCGCAGAACACCAGGCCTCCCTGTCCATCACCAACTCTCGAAATTTACTCAAACTCATGTCCATTGAGTTGGTGATGCCACCCAACCATCTCATCCTCTGTTGTCCCCTTCTCCTCCCACCTTCAACCTTTCTCAGCATCAGGGTCTTTTCAAATGAGTCAGCTCTTCACATCAGGTGGCCAAAGTATTGGAGTTTCAGCTTCAACATCAGTCCTTCCAATGAACATCCAGGACTGATCTCCTTTAGGGTGGACTGGTTGGATCTCCTTGCAGTCCAAGGGACTCCCAAGAGTCTTTTCCAACACCACAGTTCAAAAGCATCAATTCTTCTGTGCTCAGCTTTCTTTATAGTCCAACTTTCACATCCATACATGACCACTGGAAAAGCCTTGACTAGACGGACTTTTGTTGGCAAAGTAATGTCTCTGTTTTTCCTAGTCATTATAACCAAAAATGTCCCTACACATTTCCAGAAAGTGCCTGGGGGTAGTAGCATGTCCCTGGAGAGCCACTCAGTCTCCTTAACTTGTAGGTAAGAAAACGAAGAGTTGGGGAGATTTGCCCTAAGTGACTAGCTGGTCAGTACCCACTGGGCATTCAGTCTCCCAGGGAGCTGGGATCCCTGCTGGCTCCACACTGCAGCTTCCAGGCTGAACACTGTGGAAGGAGGTGAGGCTCTTGGCTGGAACACCTTTGGTTCCCATGCACAGATTTAGAATCTCTCCCCATGCCCCCCGGGAGATCAAAGTCCCTACAAAAGAAAACAGCCATTCAGTGTCAAATAAAGTCCTCCAAGCTAGCAAATAACATATGAACACCTTGAAATTAATCTGCCGAAATGAGCCCAAGATGTCTCCTCCCCACTCCCAGAAAGCTAGGACCATCCTGTCATTCTGAAGTTAACCTGATGGTCCTCCTGTCTTCATTTATGAAGCCCTGAAACTATGCCAGGGAAAGAAAGGATCCTACTTCTAGGCCCAAAATAGCACCTGGGCATTACATACCAATGCTGCTCAGTCAGGAGCCATTGATGGTGTGCTCTGTTAAGAAAGATTCTGGAGCCATATCCCAGTTCAACTTGAGAGGATACAAGGGTCCATTTGTGGAGTTTGCATTGGCCGTGGTAGGGTCTAGGTGCTTCTTATGTCTGTCTTAGAACCCTAGACAAACCCAATCTATTTCTTAGGTCAAAAGCTCATTGGTTTTGCCAGCGACAGTCTAGTTCATACCACTGGTTTCTCTGTCTCAAATCTGAGGCAAATGTCTTCTTCCTGATGGTTGACACAGCTCGATCGTGAGATAAATGGCTTGGCCACAAATGGTAGTACTAGACTTGCATCTCAGAACCTCACTCCTTCCCTCAGGACCTGTGAGCTGAGCATACTCTATGCACTAGTCATTGACAATAGGGAGACGTAGCAAACCTGCCACATTGCATACAAGAATCATCCTTGGACTTCCCTGGTGGCTCAGTGGTAAAGAATCCACCTGCCAGTGTGGGAGACGTGGTTCGATCCCTGGTCTGGGAAGATCCCACGTGCTGTGGAGCACGTGGGCCACAACCGTTGAGCCTGTGCCTTAGAGCCCAGGAACACGGCAACTGAGCCCACGTACCACAATTACTGAAGCCTGCGAGCCCAAGAGCCTGTGCTCCATGATAAGAGAAGCCGCTGCAATAAGAAGCCTGTGCACCACAACTAGAGGAAAGCCCGTGCAGCAACAAAGACTCAGCACAGCCAATGAACAAGTAAATAAAATTATTTTTAGTAATTAACCTCCAATTAAAATAAATAAATTTATATTTTAAAAAATTATTTTTTAAAAAAGAATCATCCTTTTTCAAAGTTTCTAATTCATAAAATAGTATATACCACACAAAACTCAACATTAATATTCAACATTTCCCTCTGAAATTGATGGACCCTTATTGGGCTTCCCTAGGAGCTCAGTTGGCAAAGAATCCACCTGCAATGCAGGAGACCCCGGTTCAATTCCTGGGTCGGGCAGATCCGCTGGAGAAGGGATAGGCTACCCACTCCAGTATTCTTAGGCTTACCTGGTGGCTCAGCTGGGAAAGAATCCACCTGCAATGCAGGAGACTTCGGTTCAATCCCTGGGTTGGGAACATCCCCTGGAGAAGAGAAAGGCTACCCACTCCAGTACTCTGGGCTGGAGAATTTGCAAAGTGGTCAGACACGACTGAGCAACTTTCACTTTCACTTTAGCTATGAGATCAAGGTAACACAGTACATAGTGATTGATTGTAATTAATGTCTTGAATATTTTGTTTTGCTAGGACAGCTATATTTGAAGGAAAATGTCTTTAGGGAAAAAATGGCTAAATATTGGTTATTTTTAAAGTTAATGAAAGTCAGTATCCTAGGAAAAGATATCTTTAGAAATATAAAACAATTATTCAAATATTTAAAGTGAAGAGGGAAAATGCAAGAAGTAATAGGAAGGTTAAGTGGATCTGAAAACATTCAAGAATACCTAATTTGAGGTAAACTTGTCTTTGGGAGAACTGATGTTTGGGCAAACAGGATTTTGGTCATGTGACTGTAGGCCAGTTGGTTTTAGGTATTCTGAACAGTAGCCAGTTTAGTGGGACATGAAGAGAGGAAAGGAGACTAATGAGGAGATAAGATCTGAACCAGGATGCTGGTGGTAGCAAGCGAGAGAAGAGTTGGTGGATAAAAGACATACAAGAAGGTATAGTTTATGGGGCATTTCTAAGAAGGTCAAGAGCCTGACTTGAAAGACTGACTCCCGGCTTTTGGACCTGGTGACTGCCAGTGGCACTATCCACTAAGACAGTGAATGCAGACCCTTCGGTAAACATGACATTTGGGGACATACTGGTCCCAAAGAGAAATGCAGAGATGGTCTCATCGAATTTTGCTTCCAGGTGGAGCTGCTGACTGGCATCATGGGTCCCCAAGAATTGTTGAAACCTTCTTCTCTCCACCCAGACCACAGACTTCGGGATCACCACTGCCCCCACCAGCAGGTGCATCCTCCTTAAACAAAGTCAGGTGCTCTTGCGAAAGACACCCTAGTTCCTTAAGGGCAGGCAGCATGTCTGATTTGTTTTATCTCTCCACTCCCCTCCCCAATAAAAGGGTGTCGAAGGAATGCATGTGACATACATGAATTGAGGCATGTGTAAGTGGCCATGTGGTGACCAATGAAAGGCCAACCATGGCCTCCACTGTCCTGATGTCAAAGGGCATGCAAGAGACAAAGAAGCGTTCCTTGCCCTCCAAGGACTGCACAGGGCAGGTGGACGGTTGAATGCGGATGGTGGGAGCAGCATCGTGAGAACTGGGAGGAGAAGGCAACACAACTAGGGCTGTCTCAGGAAGCTCCCTGCAGAAGGCAGGACTTGATGTCATGAAGATAGAAAGCAGAGGACTTTGGTTTGAATATAAGGAAGAGCTGAGAGAGGCAGAGAACACCCAGAGCAAGACCACATAGATGGGGTGAACTTGGTTATTCTACAAAATGTCAAGCTCAGCCTGTTTAGGAATCTCACCACCCAGACAGGCAGAGAGAGGTGACATCCCTCACGTGAGTTCTCACCTCACTCAACCAGGCTGTGATACAGGAATAGCAGAAGAGAGAAAAGCAGAAAAGCCTCTCCATACACAGTCCCAGTTGCCAGATGTGTCCCTGGTTAGACCCGGGCTCTGTGAACTGGCCAGCTCAGCTCTCAGGCCAACAGGGAACACCTCCACGAGGCTGTCCTTATCTTAAATGCTCCCAGGATGTCTCTTTCAAGCTAATACTGTGATTAAAGAGAGAGCTCCTGCCAGCTCTCTGGGGGGGTAACCTGTGTGGGCAGCAACTAGCAGAATCGATAAGAGAAATTAAGCCTATTTCAGCCAAATAGCCAGTTTCTAAATACCCTATGGATCATCAGAAAATAGCCATGACAATTACAGAGAGTGTATCCAGCCAGCCAGAATGGCATGGAATTTGTGTTGGTTTTGACCAGAAAATGACATATAAAGTAACCAATCAGAAGCCCTTACTCTCATTGTCTCAACAAGAGCAGGAACAAGAAGACCTTACTGTAATTTAACTGTTTTCTCTTACTCAGCTCTGTGGAGAGTGTCCAGTCTATAATCATCTCTTTATTTTCTATCCCTATAGATATCTCTATTGTTCTCCTCCAGACTTCCTCTGGGCTCTCTACACCTTCCAATCATGGGTCCAGAGCCCTTAAAGATAATAGCTGCAATGATGAGGGTGCTTTTGGTTACTCAATTTCAAGATACTCAACTTCAAGTAACATACAAAAGAGGGAGAGGCAGATGTATTGTCTCATGTCATGAAAAACCAAGGGTGGATCTGGTCTGTAGGAATGGCGAGATCCAGGAGTTCAAAAGTGAAAGTCACTCAGTCGTGTCTGAGTCTTTGTGACCCCATGGACAGTCCATGTAATTCTCCAGGCCAGAATACTGGAGTATGTAGCCTTTCTCTTCTCCAGGGGGTCTTCCCAACCCCAGGGATTGAACCCAGGTCTATGACATTGCAGGCAGATCCTTTACCAGCTGAGCCACCAGGGAAGCCCAAGAATACTGGAATGGGTAGCCTATTCCTTCTCCAGTGGTTTTTTTCTGACCCAGGAATCGAACTGGGGTCTCCTGTTGCAGGCAGATTCTGTACCAACTGAGCTATCAGGGAAGCCTGGAGTTCAAAAGAGAGACACACAAGATAGTCACTGGAGCTTAGCAACCGGTAGAGAGATAGTCATACTTCATAGTATTGGCTGAAAGTCACAGGAATGCTCTTGGAGTAATGAACCCGAACTAATGTCTGTGGCCAGAGAGATGGCCATCTGTCTACCCCCAAGGATAATGGGAGATTCTGGATTGCATGCTTGCAGAAGTGGGTGTCACTGCAGGAGAAGGGAGTTCTGTTAAAGCTGCAAGGGATGCTGGATAAACTGTTCACTTACACTCTGTGTTATTTGTTAGTTTCTTAGTGTTGCTTTTCCCTGTCACTTTCACCGGCACTCTCTATTCACATCCATCACAGCCCTCCGAGAAGGGTAACCTGTGGACAACCACCCCATTTCACAGCAGGGGAAGCAGAGGCTCAGAGACCAAAGCAACCTGCCCAGTGATAACAGAATTAGGATGATGGGCCTGACCTCCAGCTGCCTGGCTCAGTGGAGGCCACACTTGCCCCTCTCCAGAGAATAAGGTCCAGGACAAAGGTAGGAAAGAGATCAGATCCTACTCTGGACACATCATGCCATCTGATTATGATGAACATAAACTGTTATAAGTCAGAATTCTCTTATAACAAACTCATTCTAACATCCAGAATGTTTATGGTTTCTTTCCTAAATTCCCTGGTAGTCTTATCACTCTTACCTGAACACCTGGGGGTGAGGGAAGGGGAGAGAAGAAGTGAAAAAGGCGGAACTTCCTCTATGTTCCTACTTGTTTGTGTGAGTGCTTAGTTGCTAAGTTGTATCCTACTCTTTGTGACTCCATGGACTGAAGCCCACCAGGCTCCTCCGTCCATGGAATTCTCTGGGCAAGAATACTGGAGTGAGTTGCCATGCCTTCCTCCAGGGGACCTTCCCAACCCAGGGACTGAACCCACATCTCCTGCATGGGCATGCAGATTCTTTACCACTGAGTGACCTGGGAAGCCCATATTTCTACTTACTACAGGGCAAAATTGAACTCCATCAATGTCAACTGCCCTTAGAGGGATTTCCCTAGAAGGGGGTTCATCCCAGCACCCAGCGTTGCCTAAGAGGCCTGCTGTGACACCTCACGGGCTGAGTGAGCTCTGGGCCATACAGGCCCGCCCTCTACAGAGAAATGACTCTGCCTGGAGTGCCACTGCCCAGCTGTACCCGTTGGAGGAAGCACAGAAGCCCACCTATGCAGAAGCTCACCAGCTCCAGACTGAGGAGGCTGCAGGAAGGCAGGATGGGTCCAACCTCCAGCAGGCTCGATGGATGCGGCCACTTCAGCAGAGGAAAATGGAACTGAGAACCCAGGCTCTGGCTACAGATTACCTCAGCTCAAAGCCTGGTTATGTCAGCCACTGCTTGTGTGCCTCCAGCAAGCAACCTAAACCTTCTGTGCCTCGGTTTACTTACCTGTATAAAGGTGATAAGAGTGGTCCCTAAGATCGCCATGTGCCTGAAAGGGGCACTACCCAGCATCCTGCAAAGACTACATGCTCAAATAAAACATCATGTTCTGCTTACCATCTCAAGATCACAAAATGGCTGCTAAAGTTCCAGACATCAAAACCACACACCAGTCTCCCCTGCTGGAATGAAAAGAAAGGGGCAATACTAACAAACTATACCCTTATCAATATCTAAAGAAAAAAATTTGCCAAAATCCCTCCAAAAGATTCCTCTTCACTGGCCATGTCATGTGCTGCAGAAGCTGGGAAACCAAGACCTCACTTTTTCAGCCTCTCAAGTAGAGGGCAAGGTTGAGAAAAGGGGTAGAAAACAGGGTCTGCCATTGGGGCTGATCATAAAAACAAATGACATTTATTGAGCACATAATATGGTTTCTCTTCCCTAAGCACTTCTGCCAGTACATTGAATATATTACCTAACTTCATCCTCTCAGTGACCCCTAGGAAGTATGTATTATTATCCCCACTATTCAAATCTAGAAACTGAAGCCCAGAAAAGTTGTGTTACTTGTCCAAGATCCCACAGAACAGAATCTGAACTCAGGCCAGCTGCAGAGTCCAGGCTCTTGAGCTGGAGGGCATAACCTCTGTGACGGCAGCAGCCACTGTCAACAGATGTTTGTAGATACTCTGATGTGAATGTACTTATATTTGGCACGAAAGGGAGCAAGCACCCAGGGACCAGGGAAGAAGACCCACCACCTACACACAGGCCTGGAAACCCTGAGAGGGCAGGGCGTAGCCAGAGCCCCTGAGCCAATTCATCAGCCCGGAAGGACTTCATGTCCCACCCAGTGTCACCTTGGAGGGAGGCAAGCCACGCTGCTGGCACGCAGTTCTCCAGCCTTCCCTGCCTGTTGTCACTCACCTAGAGAAGGTCACCATCGCTTCCATCATTCATGGCTAGGGCAGTCAGTTGTGGACTCAACACAGCCGGCCACTACCCTAGGAGAGACTCTGCCTTCCCCACAGGGCACTAGGAGGTGGCTGCCAGGCCAGGCTGATGCAAGGACACCACTCAGGGGTGACTGACCTGAGGGCTTCTTGCCAACCTACCATAGTGACTTCCATTTCTAGAACTGCAAATGCACTTGGAAACAAAATCACTAGTGCCAGGCCTGTCTTTTCCAGGGAGGGGCTTGGTGTTCATGTTTCTGATGTTACATCCACTTGTCACTACATTTGTGTGTCTGCTTACAGAGTTACCATGTGGTAAACATTCAAAGTACCCAGCCATTTCTCTTACCTTGTGTTGGTATATCTGCATATTTGCGGGGGGATGGGGTTCCTGGGAGCCTTTTAATTTGCAAACAGTCAGGACGCCCCCCCTTAATCTTAAAGAGGCTCTAGCTAACACCCACTTGTAGAGACATTTATGAGTTGCAATTTTTTTCTTTCTCCAAAAGACACCTGGAAGGTACAGCCTAATGCAGGCTCCCTACCCTGGCCGCAGAGGTTTAAAGAACAAAATCAGCACATCTCCCCTGGTGATGTGATGTTTTCCAGATATGGCAGGATGAGGGGGTGCTCCTTCTTTGTGATTTTCTTCCTCAAACCTATGCCCCCATCCTCATCACAAGATAATGTCCAGCTAAACTTGAGAGATGATCTACAAGTCAGAAAGAAAAATACCAACACAGCATATTAACTCATATATATGGAATTTAGAAAGATGGTAACGATGACCCTATATGTGAGACAGAAAAAGAGACAGAGATATAAAGAACATACTTTTGGACTCTGCAGGAGAAAGCAAGGGTGGGATGATTTGAGAAAATAGCATTGAAACATGCGTATTACCATATATGAAATAGATCACCAGTCCAGGTTCGATGCGTGAGACAGGGTGCTCAGTGCTGGTGCACTGGGATGACCCTGAGGGATGGGATGGGGAAGGGGGTGGGAGGGGGGTTCAGGATGGGG
>SJYQ01005605.1:242219-258920 GCA_006410935.1 Redunca redunca | reverse complement strand
CATTGCCTTTCTTTGGGACTGGAATGAAAACTGACCTTTTCCAGTCCTGTGGCCACTGCTGAGTTTTCCAAATTTGCTGGCATATTGAGTGCAGCACTTTCACAGCATCATCTTTCAGGATTTGAAACAGCTCAACTGGAATTCCATCACCTCCACTAGCTTTGTTCGTAACGATGCTTTCTAAGGCCCACTTGACTTCACATTCCAGGATGTCTGGCTCTAGGTGAGTGATCATACCATCGTGATTATCTTGGTCATGAAGATCTTTTTTGTACAGTTCTGTGTATTCTTGCCACCTCTTCTTAATATCTTCAGCGAGATCAGAATAGTTCAATTGATGGTATCATACTAAAGTTAACGCGGAGTGTTAATAAAGGTACTGTGGTTATGTAAGGTATTAACATTAGCAAGAGGTGAAGGCTACACGGAGGACCTTCTGGGTACTATCTTTACAACTCTACTGTAAACCTAAAGTTATTTCAAAATAAAAAGGCTTTTAGAAAACTGTTTCAAATGCCTGACCCTCATTCGAAGCAATTTAATCAGGATCTTGGGCATTCAGCGCTCTCCCCATGATCCGGATGTGCAGGTTGAGGTAGAACCACAGACCAGAGACTTTAGCCGTGAGCGTGTGCGTCAGAACTCCCGGAGGGTTTAGTAGAACAGACCGTTGGGTCCCGTCCCAGAGTCTCTGCTTTGGCACATCCAGAGTGGGGCCTGAGATTTGCCTGTCTAAATGGCTCCCTGGTTACACCGATGCTGCCGGTCCTAGGACCACACCTTCACAACTGCTGATCAGAACCTCGGCGGCTCCAAGCGTGGTCCTCAGATGCACAGCATCAGCGCCGCCTGGGAGCTGGTTAGAAATGCGGAATCTCAGGCCCCCGCAGACCCACAGAAGCAGAATCTGTGTTTCAACAGGAGCCCAGGTTATTTATTTAAACAGAGAAGTTCGAAAAGCACTGCTCAGGAAGAAGGGATGAGGAAGTGGGAGCTGAAATGTTGGGGATCACGGGGTTATTGGTACCCATCACCTCACCACTTCACCAGCGTGGCCTTCCCTTTATATGTGGGAATGAGAAAAATCAGAAAGAAACATTGGAGGCTCTTTGCTAAAGAGTCAATGAAGCCAAAAGAATAACTGGGTAGAAAAGAGTGTTTTCTGTCCCCAGCAGGGCTGGCCAGGGGCACGGTGACCTGGCCGAGAGGGGAGCTGGCTGAGGCCACCCTCAGAGAAGTCAAGTAAACCAGGCTGGGAGGCCCTGGCTGCAGAACAGACATCACAGCCCAAGGGTTAATATTTCCTCTGCTGAGAGCTGACCTCACTCTCCCTTTAGAAAAGCAGAGAGCAGCTTTGTAATAGGCTCCACCTCACAGGAAGGAAGGAGTCAGGCAGGGAGGGAAAGAGGTGATTGCAGAGCCTTTCTGAACAAATGAGTTTTTATAAGTTTGCAGACTTAAGGCTTAGGAAGGCTTCCCTGGTGGCTCAGTTGTAAACAATCTGCCCGCAATGCAGGAGACCTGGGTTGGATCCCTGGATTGGGAAAATCCCCTGGAAAAGGGAATGACAACCCACTCCAGTATTCCTGGCTGGAGAATCCCATGGACCATGGGGCCTGGTGGACTACAGTCCATGGAGTTGAAAAGAGTCAGACACGACTAAGCGATGAACATTTTCACCTCCAAGGCTTAGGAGATGGGGCCTCCCCAGTCCCCCTTCGCCAGTTGCAAACCACAGTGGCACCAGATCGCTTGGCATTCAAGGTCTCTCATTAAATATAGCCCCCACCTTCCACCCCCCGCCCAACCCAGCCTGGCAAACCAGCAGGCCAGGCTGCCAGGAACTCTCTGCAACTTTGCTCACCCTGTCTATTCAGATCTCAGCAGACGCCAGTTCCTGACTCAGACCTGAGCTCCGCCAGGCCACATCCTAAGATCAATGAAGCCCCAAGTGTCCCTGGGCAAGGCCCCATCCCCCCACCTCACCTCTGCTTACATGGAGTGTGTCAGTCACTCAGTCGTGTCTGACTCTTTGCGATCCCATGGACCGTAGCCCGCCAGGCATCTCTGCCCATGGGATACCCCAGGCAAGAATACTGCAGTGGGTTGCCATTCCCATCTCCAGGGGATCTTCCCAACCCAGGGATTGAACCTAGGTCTCCTGCACTGCAGGCAGACTCTTTACCAGCCGAGACACCAGGGAAGCCAGCTAGTATAAAACAAAAGGGTTCAATACTAAAGTAACTGAATGCTAAAATATTAGAAGTCATACAGATAGCTCACTATCACAAACGTCTAGTGGGGAGATGGAGGTAATATTGCCAAAGTGACTGAACCAATTTGTGCTTTTTCTTAAGTCTTTATCTGTCCTCTGGCGTTTAAGAGGTGGATCTTCATGACTGTCTCAATTTACTACGGTCTGCTTACACGGAGAGTAGTCCCAAACCTCCTAAGCTCTGTCCCTGAGGATCTGTGTCTCCTGAAGCCACCTTCATTTTCTGAGATGTCACTAGAAGTCAGCATTCTCACAGCCTTATGGCTGTGGGGGGCGAGGGGGGCAGTGGTCTCTAAGCAGTTATCCTGAGAGTTCATCCCCAGTCCCGGGAGTGGGCTCAGAACACTGCAGAAATTAACCTGACAATCAAACAAGGCAGCCTTCCCAGGGGAAGGAGAGTGGCATGTGAGACTTTTTTATAAATACACAGGTTTCAACATCCCTGAAAATAGCGAAGTAACCTCAGAGTCTAACTTTCGCATGCTTATTGAGCACCTACTGCAAATAGAGACATTACTTTGCCAACAAAGGTCCGTCTAATCAAAGCTGTGGTTTTTCCAGTAGTCATGTATGGATGTGAGAGCTGGACTATAAAGAAAGCTGAGCGCCAAAGAATTGATGCTTTTGAACTGTGGTGTTGGAGAAGACTCTTGAGAGTTCCTTGGACTGCAAGGAGATCCAACCAGTCCATCCTAAAGGAAATCAGTCCTGAATATTCATTGGAGGGACTGATGCTGAAGCTGAAACTCCAATACTTTGGCCACCTGATGTGAAGAACTGACTCACCAGAAAAGACCCTGATGCTGGGAAAGATTGAAGGTGGGAGGAGAAGGGGACAGCAGAGGAGGAGATGGTTGGATGGCATCATTGACTCGATGGACATGAGTTTGAGTAAGCTCTGGGAGCTGGTGATGGACAGGGAGGCCTGGCGTGCTGCAGTCCATGGGGTGGCAAAGAGTCGGACACAACTAAACAACTGAACTGAACTATAAACCAGGACATCTGCACTTCCTATGAGCTGGGCACATATTTGAGAGGCCAAATGGGCCATTGAGTTGGAATTCTCCTCACGGGGACGAGAAGAGGGGAGGGGAACTATAGCCATGTTGCCCAAATCAGAGAAGCCAACACCTATCTAGGACTAGGATCCAAGGATTAAAAGAAAAAGCACCCTTCGAAGTAAGCTGGTGCTGACTTCCTGACACATCACCACTGCTAGGGGAAGAAACTCACAGGATTTTACTCGAAGTGCCAAAACCCAATCAACGTATGGCCAGTTCCTCAGGACAGAGAAGGGAGCGGGGCAGAGATCTGGCATAAGAGCTCACACGGGTGCTCTCTGAACTGCAGAACAGAGATGATGCAAGCTCCTAGAGCTCTGCTTCCAGTCACAGCTCCACCTGCAGGAAAAGGTACAGGCCAGCAGTCAGCTGATAAGATGCACCTCAGGCCAAGTACACAGGACGAGATGACACCAGAGGTATACGTACATGATGAAGAGCCTGTCTGGTCTTTGTCCCTTGGTTGCTCCTGGAAGATGACCTCTCAGTCCCTGGACCTTCTTTCTTTCTTCATTTGGCTGCCCTGGGTCTTAGTTGCAACATGTGGACCTTTAGTTGTGGATCCAGTTCCCTGACCAGGAAACGAACCCAGGCCCTGGGAGCCTGGAATCTTAGCCACTGGACCACCAGGGAAGTCCCAATCCTTGGACTTTCTTAGTGATGGGGGGCGGGGTGTGGAGGGAAGAGGGTCTGGAGATTTTATTCAATCACCTAGTTAGTGATTCAATCAACTGTGCTAATACAATGAAACCCTGATAAAAACTGTGGACACTGAAGCTCAGTGATGCATCTCTGTGCCAAGAGAGTCCTTCCATGCCAAGAACACAGAAGCTCCACACACAGGACCCCCTAGACCTCACCCTGAGTGTCTCTTCATTTGCCTGGTCTCAAGTGTAGTGCCTTCCTGAGCTCTGTGAGTCATTCTAGCAAATTATCAAATCTGGGGGGTAGGGAGGGGGTGGGAACCCCCAAATTTGTAGTCAGTTGGTCAAAAGTACACATGGCCTAGGGACCCCAAGCCTGCAGCAAGTATCTGAAGTGAGGGCAGGCTCACGGGAAAACTGCGTCCTTAGGGGAAGAGAGGCTGCACTCACTCCGGGTCGTCCACATCAGAATCACACTGTAGCATCACAGGGGTGCAGGACGACCCTGTCTTAGGCCCAAGGAACATGCAGGACTCAGTCTGAATTTTCCAGGGCTTGTGGTCTCCTTTACCCACCCACTCCCCCAAATCCACTGAAAATCCAACTTCCTCTGAAGTCAGTGTTAGAGTCACGATTCAGGCGCATATGACAGCCCAAGGAGCGGGCGTAGTTCATAAGGCCAGTGCTGGGGAATAAACAGCAACGCAGGGGCCCTCATTCAGCAACTGTGTGACTTCAAGCAAATGACTAAATCTCTCTGAGCCTCTAGAGTTCCCATCTCCGTGAGTTGAGGCTAATGACTCTTCGCCTTCATAGAGCTGATGAGACAAATGAATGACGCAACTTATTTACCAAGAGCCCAGCATATTCTCTCACACGTGGAAGGCACTCACACATCAAGCCCTCTATTTTCAAACTGCCCTGTACCCTAAACTGTCTCAGCCTCTCTGCTCTCTCTGGATAACTGTTCTGGCAACATGCTGATGTTTTAGATCCCAAAGCAGCAGGAAGCCAACCATTAAACCAAAAGTGAAAAGCAAGTAACCATTACCTTGAACAAAAAGGACATTTATATTTACTTCAGTGGCTATAAAAGACACCATAAAATATAATATGCAGCATGCATCCTCATGATTCATAGCAGATCTTGCAAATTATTCTCTCAGGTCCCTGGGTGCATCCAACTGGTCACTAAGAACAATTAATTCAAAGGGATGGCAAACCATCTCTGGTCAGTGAAAAATCTGCTTGTATTATGAATAAAGAGAACAAAAAATGAGATTCAAATTTAGGAATTTTTTTTCCTACCCTCATGAATGAGGTGAAGTAAGATCAGGGAGATTCAGACACAATTACCATGAGCCTGGGTGCTCAGTGAGAGCTGGGACCTGCAGCATCTGGGGTCACAGGGACCTGGAGACTACAGACACAGGAGTTAGAGCAGGCGTTTGCAGGTATCCCCAGAACTGGATCGGATGATCGGGGCAGCGAGGGGAGGGGGCAGGCTGGCAGCACGCAACAAGGTAGAAGCAGCTTCTAGCAGGTAACCAGCAGGTTTCGGAGCAGAAACCCAGCCACATGACTGAGTTTTAGACAAGTCTCAGGAATGGGGGTATTGAATGATGAATCTGAGGGCTAAGTCAGGAGCCAATCAACAGAACAAGGGAGGTGCCAGGTCACAGGGAATGAGGGGAGAACCCAGGGGAAGCAAGTCAGAGGTTTCTGCTGAGCCTCTGAGTTCTTGGTCTTCAGCTTCCTTGGTGGCAACCAAGATCTGTCTCAGAAAGGAAGAGAAACATACAAGAATCAGAAAGCGGATGTACAGTGGAAGGCTGGAAGGATTTCGGGGACAAGAAGTGAAGCAGATCACAAGAGCACGTGGCATCCGTGGCCACTCCTACCTCGTGGCCTGAGTGGACTCACTCCCAACCTGGAATAAATGGCCTGCTGACCACACTCTTGCCCTGAAGCCCCGAAGTGGTTTTTATTGAATCACAGTACATAAAGTCACCAAAGGGGTCACCATGACAGCTGTGAACTCACAGCTGCAACAGAACCTGGCTCGGGGGCCAAGCCACCCCAGGAAGGTTGGCACCTCTGGGGAAGGATGGCGTAAAGCAAGAAAAGTGTTCTCCAGCAGTTCAGGGACCACACCCCTCTGCAGCAAAACCAAACGTCTGGTGAGTTAAATGTGCCCTCGGTGGGCTCCGTAGTCCATCTTGACCACAAGAAAGGTGAACAGAAGCAGGTGGGGCAAGTATCCAACCCAAAGGCACAGACGGGGAGCGGGAAAGCAGATCGCAGTGTCTCCCCACTGGGAACGGCCAGAAACCTTCCCGGGATGCGGCCTGGGCCCCCGAGACGCGGGCTTCACTGGAGAGGACTTCCAGAGGCGGGGCATGACAGTGCCATAGACAGGGATCGCAGGGCTCCACGGGGCAGAAACGGGGCAGGCGGGTGGAGACACGACGGAAGAGTGAGGGGTGAAGAGACCCCTCGGCCGCGGCAGGGGCCACCGCCGGGCAGCGGGCAGCGCGTCCGCTCAGTGGGAGGCAGGCAGCAGCCAGCAGAGAAGAGCCCGGACCCAGCCGGTGAGCCTCAGCCCCTTCACGTGCAGAACGAGCTCGTGAAGGCTGATCTTCCATAAGCTGAAGGCCTCCCTGAGAGAGATCCGGGCCCTTCTGCAGAGTGAACGGGTCTTCTGCTTCTTGTGCCTGCAGGAGGGGCACGAAGGAAGAGAGAGAGAAGAGATGCAGCGTTGAGGCGCGCCTCGCTTAGAAGAACGGAAGGTGGTGGCTCTGCCGACTCACCACTCCGCCTCCCCCAGGGGACGACGGCTCCTGGTCACGTGATCAGACCACTGCCCAATCCGGGACCAGAGGAACTCAGCCAGTCTACAGGCGTTTTCCAGGCAAGTGGGGTAAGTGCACACCTCATCAAAGGCTTGGAGGACCCAGTGGGTTTCACGTTCCAAAGTTTCTCTTTTTCCAAAAGTAGAGTTAACATTCATCAAGTCAGAATCCCCCAAACTCAAATGAAAGAGCTCTCCCAGACTTTCTGAGGCTAAGAATCACCTGGAGACCTAGTCAAGGTGGTCCTGGGAGGCTGAGGCCATGATGGATCCCACCCGGCTCGAGGCCTTCTGCACCAACAAAAGGACATAAACTGGTATTCATGAGGACCACCTATTCAAGACTTTTGCTTGCTTTTTTTTGTAGCCATACCACACAGCTTGCAGGACCTTAGTTCCCCAACCAGGGACTGAATCTAGGCCCCAGCAGTGAAAGCACCGAGTCCTAACCACTGAGCTGCCAGAGAACTCCCAAGACTTCGTTTCCGGAACCTCAGAGGAAGAATGGATCGTGTTCAGCCCTTCCCTAGGCAGTGTATTTTGCTGTAACTCAGTATTTGATAGCGGGTGCATGATGAATGGGTCAACACTGCCGTCACCTGTTTACCAGAATGACCCACTCACTGCCTAGGATGGATGGATGGCTTGGAGCTGACCAGTCCAGGCCTCCCCTCTTGGGTGAGCACACTCACCCAGAGCATGGGCCTTCCCGTGTATGTGCTACCATCCAGTAGAAGAGCCTGGGATCCTCATTCCTCTACCACTGCCTCCCTAGGGAAGCACCATTCCCTTCCTCATCAACACCTCCCAGATGCTGAGGCATCTGAAAAGACCTGAGATCCTGAGAGAGCCGGCTAGTGACACGTTTCCTGAGTCACAGTCACACTCGCAGGGAAAAGAACACCGGCCTCGTTGCCTGGCGGGTGCTGGGGACACGGTCCCAGGACCAGGCACGGATGAGATACGAGCCAGGGCATCCTGATCCCAAGTCTGGGGACTCTCGGGTGGGACTGAGACTATCAGAAAATGCTGCAGACTTTACTGAGTGTAAGGGTCACAAGGAAAGCTTGCCCCCGAAGGTGAGGTCCCAGAACCCACAATTTTAACCAGTAGAGGTGGCTCTCTTGGACCACCTTAAACATAACCCCAAGGTGTCAGCCAGTTCCCTGGAGCTGGTTTCTGCCCCTAACTTCCTGCAGGGAGAGCTGGAAATGGGAGCTCAGGCTGGGCCCTGGGGGCTGGGGGAGAAAGCAGGGGCGTGCCGACCCCTGGGGTGGATCAGGGAGCTGGGGTTGGGCGGCGAGGGGGAGGCCGGAGCCCACACTCACGCAGCCAGTGCTTTGATGCAGCATCGCGACATGTTGAGGAAAGAGCTGGCGCTGGCGCGGGTGCCCAGGGCGGCCTCGATGCCCCGCAGCAGGTCGTTGGTCTTGAAGATGAGCAGCATCTGGCGCGGCACGCGGTTGAGGAGCTGGCTGATCTGGGGGAGGTAGTTGGCCGCGTGGTTGCGGATCTCTGAGTCCTGAACAGAAAGAGGCGGCCTGAGTGGGGCGGGGGGCCTGAGGCATCCAGGCTGCCAGGTGTCCGGGCTGCCGGCGATGGGAAGGGGCTGTGGGGAGGCTCCAGGAGAGAGGGTCTAGCACAGTGGCCTCAGCAGCACCAGGAACCTTCCCGGGTGAGAAGCTCGGCCCAAGCAGTGTTGTAGCCAGACGAACCTGGACAGGACGTCTTCCCCAACTTCTAGCCCAGCACCGGACACAGCACCAGAGCCCGTCAGTGAGGGGAGCGGGGGAAAACAGGCCTCATTTCTACTGCCTCTGCCGTCCTGGCTCCTTGCAGCCGAGGTCACCAGTACCCATCTCCCAAGCCCCCGGGCCAGTACCGATGGGGCAGGGAGTCTACCTCCCCACCAACCATCTCATGGGTCCCGCCTCTCAGCCCAGGGGTCCACCTCTGTGTTATTCTCCAAGGCTCTGCGCTGGCCACCAATTTTCAGGCCAGGTCGGGAAGGACTCTTGCAAGCTGGTATGGCTGAGTCACCAGTACTGGCTGAGGCCCCCTTTACTCCAGCCAAACCCAGGCTGGTGCAGTCGAGACCTCTGAGCTCCTGACCCCAAACCCAAATCCAAAGTCCTGCCCCACACCCTGCCTGACCCTAAGCTCCGCCAGACCTGTTCGCACAGCCACAGCCCATCACTGTCCTCCAGGCTGGAGCCAGCGTCAGCCCGCCCATGCCCAAGGTCCTCAGGACCTCGGAGCAGGATTCAGGGACAGCCCTTGCCCCATCCTGGTGGGTAAGTTTCAGGGCCGGTTTCCCAGCCTTCCCCGTCCCTGAGCTCGCATGGTTCTGGGCAGATAACTGCCTGCAGCCAGAGTCCTGAGTGTACAGCGAGGCTCTGATCCCGTCTCAGTCTCCAGGGAACCAGTGATGTCGATGGTGATGGTAAGAATCCACATGTACTGAGCATCACTAAGGAACCAGCGCACTCTGACATGCTTGCATGCATTAACTCATCTCATCCTCACAACAACCCTATTAGGCAAGCGTATATCCCCATTTGAGAGGAGGAAGCTGAGGCACTGAGAAGTAAAATAACCTCCCCAAGGTCCACAGCTAGTGAGGCAGGAGTCAAACCCTGGTCATTCAGCTCCCAAGCCTGCACCCTCACCAGCAGGCTATACTGCCTGTCATCTCACAGAGTGCTGTGCGGCCCAGGGTCCTCCCCTAAAACCCGGGCATGCTGTGCCCGCCTCCCAGCAGAACCCCGAGGGTCCACAGAGGCAAGGTGTTGGGGGGCATATGGGGCTGGGCGAAGTCACACCTGGGCCCAGAGGTGCTGCCCAGCACTTCGCCCTGAAGCTGCCCTCTGCAGCAGGAGCAGGACTCTAGGCCCTTTCAGGCACACGGGTGTACCGCCGACAATTGCCTCGCTGTGAAACCTGAAATGTCCCCCAGGCAGGCGCTATCAGACTAGAACATCTCAACATGAAGCCAGGCGCCAAGAGCTTGTCTGCCTCCCCACCTGCCGTCCCCCGCTGCTTGCAGGGGCTAAGGCCAGATCAAGGCCCCACTCACCACAGAGGCCCCTCTAAGCAAGGTGGGACTGGCCTGGCCACAGCCCCTCTGGACCCAAAAGGAAGCCCCTGAATCCACCCAGGCAACCCTAAGGGGCTATTTCTCAGAGCAGCACAGTCTTCTAGCTTGGCCCCTGCTGGATGCCTACCTGATTGCAAAGATAAAACTCTAACTCAGTTAATATCAACAGGTATCATTCACCAAGCACCTACTAAGTGCGATGCGATCTTTTCCATCTCTGTGTTTTGAATCCCATCTATAGGTTGTGTGCACGCTAAGTTGCTTCAATCATGTCTATTTCCGTGAGAACCCATGGACTGTAGCTCTCCAGGCTCCTCTGTCCATGGGATTTTCCAGATAAGAATACTGGAGTGGGTTGCCATTTCCTACTCAAGTGGATATTCCCAACCCAGGGACCGAACCCGGGTCTCCTGCGTCTCCTGCATTGCAGGCAGATTCTTTATGTCTGAGCCACTGGGGAATCCCGTAAGACCTGGCACAGCCAAAAGAAAAGAAATAAAAAGCAAACAAACAAAATGCATCTTGGCTCCATCCACTTCTCTCCACCTCCACTGCCGTTAGCAGTCTCAGCCCCAAGGTCTTTCCACCTGCCTCAGCCCCACGGCTCATCTTGCCCCACTCCAGAGAGACTTAACAGCGGGAGTCTGAGCATATCTTTCTCCTGCTCACAAGCTGTCAAAGGCTTTGCTTTGTCCTTAGAAAGAATCTGAACTGCTCCTTGCGTGATGCTCTTCCAGTCCAGCCACCATACGTGTCTCAGCCCAGCATGCCCCTCACTGACTCAAGACTCCCCAACCTGCCCCCTTAGGCCTCCCTTTGCCTGGCTGCTTTCTCCAAGTCCCTCCTCTGGCTGACGCATTTCTTTATTTTATCCATCTGGCTGCACCAGGTCTCAGTGGCTGCACACGGGCTCTTGGTTTCAGTATGGGGGATCTCGTTCCTTGACCAGGGATGGAACCTAGGCCCCCTACATTGGGAGTGTGGAGTCTTAACCACTGGACCACCAAGGCAGTCCCTGGTGCCCTTCTCATCCTTCAGGCCTCAGCTGATATGTCAACTCCCCAGCGATGTCTCCTCTGTAGCGTCCCTCCACCCCACATCACCGCCACCCTGCTGGTCTCTCCCTGGCACCTCTAACCTGCGATCACTCCATTTACCTGTTTGTTCACTTGTTTACCATCTGTCTCCCTCTGTCACAGCGCCAACTATATGGAAGGCCTATCTGTTCATCACTGGGGTCCACAGGCACTCAGTCAAGCATCCAGCAACAAAAAAATGTTTGTTCTATGAACAAATTTCAGAGACTATGGGGAGGCCCTCTGCATGGGTTATCAAGCAGAATCATCCCCTCTGTGCAGCAAAGGAGGGAGAGGGTTTCTCTTCTTCTGAGACGATGCGCTGAAAGCTGCGTGAGCCTGGGGCAACCGGCGGTCATCTTTGCCACCAAGTTTGCTGCGAAATGATGGCAACTTAGTGGAAAGTGGAGCCAAGAGACGGCAAGACGTGGCCTGCTGGGGGACGTCATTGGAGACTCTGGACCCAGCCATTGCTAAAGCCCCCAACCCAAGGCAGCTCATGGGGGAGGACTCTGAGGCTCAGAGAGGTGACGAGAACCCTCCAAGGGCAGGCCACCAGGAGAAGCAGGGGCTGGAATCAGAGCCCAGGGCCCCTCCACCGCACAAGCAGAATCTAGTCCCTCATGGCGAGCGTGAGCCCCTCCCCACACGGACACGAGCCAAGTCTGCATAGGCCTGCCAGCTGACAGCCTAGGAAGACGGGAGGTGATTCCACGAGGAACTGAGACGCCTGGGCGGGAGCTCACCCCAAGCCAGGAAGAGTGAGCCCCGCGTCCAGCCCTGCTGTGGGGCAGAGATGAGGACACATAAAGAGAAGGGTGCTGCTAGGGCGGGCCTCACCCTGCCCCCAGGGACTCTTGACCCCTGGGGACTCTGGAGCCCTGGGGACTCTCATCTAGAGCCTGTTCCACCACAAACTCCATAGGATAGTGGGACAGAAGCAAGCCTTTGAGCACGGCATGAGGAACTGAAGCCCCCTCCCCACAGGGTGCCCTAGATGAACCCTGCGATGGGAGACGGTGCCCAGGAGAGAATAGGCAGTGCCAGACTCACTCATGAGTCAAGTCTCTGGGGGATGCCCAGAGGTCCTGCGGGGGATGTGGCGGAAGGCTGAAGTCTTGAGAGGGCAGGTCGGAGTGAATGTCACAGGTCCCGGGCTATACAGTCAACACAAGGCCGGAAGGGGGACACAGAGGCATGCCGCTCCCTGTCCCCACTCCCTCCAGAGACACTGCTTCTCCCACCCCCACTCCTCGGGCAGGACCTCTCTAATTCTGCCCAACTCCAGCCCCACCGCCCACCAGAGTGCTCTCAGACCCTGGGTTGGCACGGCTCCACCCTCGGCCCTGCCCCTTGCCTCCTCGGGGACAGGGCAGGACCAGGACCGGGGGGCACCCACCTCTGTGGCGGTGACGGGAGTCTGGCCGATGCCCCTGTTGACCACGTCCCAGGACCGGGCCGTCAGCATGCAGGCGAACAGGGGGTAGAGGTCGCCGGCTCCCAGGCGCTGGCCATACTTCCTCACCCTCTGCATGTCGGTCCAGATCAGCGACTGCCAGAGGCGGCAGTAGTCCAGGCGGAACTCTTCGGTGAGTGCCTACAGCGGGGGCAGCGTGGCAGGTCAGGGGCCTCCTCCCAGCACCATGAAAGACCTCGTCCCTGCCTGGTGTGACCGCCGTGAGCAGGGGCGGGAGAGACCGTGACACCTGCCCAACATCTGTTCGCCCCCCATAGTCAGCCATCCTTGAAGATCCAAGAACAAAGCTACTATTGGGTCAGCCTTGGTCCTGGAGAGTGTTAGAGGCTACCACCGGCCCACCAAAATCTACACTCCCCTCTTCTTCCCACGTACAGGCTACCACCAGGCCTTCCTCCTTTTTAGAGGTAGCCCTCTGCCTGAGCGCTAACTGATGGGATGTGTCAGAAGCTCCACTTCTAGACCTGGTCCGTGAAAACATTCCCAGGCATGTTCCTCTGAGCCCTCACCCTGCTCCTGGGGGCTGGTGGGCGAGACCCTCAAAGAGATGCCAGGAGGTGGAGCCTCAGTCAGCCCCTGCCTGCAGGCTCCTCCACGCACCCCGGACTGGTGTGCGAGCAGGCAATGAGACGTCTGTTGTGTCTGGGCCATCACTCATTTAGGGGCTTTGTCAGCTCAAACCTAACAAGCCCAGCATCACTGAGCCTTTCAAAGGAATCCCAGGTTTGGGGATGTGCATGCGATCAAAGCTCTGAATGGAGGAGGGGGAGACCAGCAGGGAAACCTCGCCAGGACCGTCGGCTTCATGGAGTCAAACCAGGACCTGGGATGGGCAGGGAACTTCTCAACTTCCTGGCAACACACGGCTCACTGGCACCAGCTCTCTGTCCCCAGTTCCAGAGGATGGAGTCAGGGTCATCCAACCCCTGTGAGTTTCCTACCCCTCCACGCTTCCCCACTAAACACGACCTCCTCACTGGAGCTGAGTGACCCTGCCCCCTGCCCCATCTAAGCTCATCTGAGAGCAGCTCACCTCCCAGGGTCTGGCTGGCTGGCCTGGGTTTCCCTGGGGAAAAGGGATTTTCTTTTTATTTTTTGGCAACTGACAAAGTCGATTCACACATCCAGGTACAATCTCATCGACCCCTCAAAGCTGCCTCTAAACGAGGTATTATCATTCTCACTCTGTTGTTGGTATTCAATTCCTCAGTCGTGTCTGACTCTTTGTGACCCCATGGACTGCAGCACACCAGGCTTCCCTGTCCATCACCATCTCCCGGAATTTGCTCAAAATCATGTCCATTGAGTCAGTGATGCCATCCAACCATCTCATCCTCTGTCACCCGCTTCTCCAAAGGAAGCTGGGGCTCAGAGAGCTTGGAGAGCTCACATGAGCGTGACTTGCACAAAATGACAGCCCCTAGGGGTTAGGGCAGCGCCCTCTCCAGCTACCTTGCCATCTGATCCCATTTCTGTGGTGGACAGGGGAGTTCAGAGGGCTCTGAACCAGGCAGGAGCAGAGCCTGGGGCTGGCCGGTGGCGAAAGGGCCCTCCTACCTGGTACAGCCCATGGTCCAACAGGACAATCTCCACCTTTCCCGTATCTGGCCGCTTCCGCACCAGCACGTTGCCCGGGTGGGGGTCACAGTGCACGAAGCCGTTGACGAAGATCATCTCGCTGTACATCCTGCCCAGGTTGCGTGAGATCTGAAAGAGAAGGGAGCCAGGGGGAGCTGCACCGCGCCACCACCTGCCTCAGAGACTTCTGCGCTGGCTGCTCAGGCTGGCCACCTTCAAGAGGAAGGCCTGAGCGATCATGGTGGAAGCGATGGCTTGAGACCCTGTAGTTCTTGAGTTGACGAGAGAAGCTGATCGCTAATCCAGCTTTTCCTAACTTTAGCTCCACATTCGATTCAGCTGGAACTCATCCAGGCATCCATAGCTTTTTAAGTGTCCAAGGTGATTTTAACGGATGACAAGACAGGAGAACCGCTGCTTCTAGGTTTCCTAAAGACTGTAACACCCACCTCTCCACACTTCCCCGTTTTTTTGTGTGTTTTTTTCCTTCTCTCTTATCAGTCCCTCTTCACTTTTTTCCTCCAAAGCTGAATGTGGGTTGGAAAGCTGGGTTGAGGGTAGGGATCATTCTCTCTGCCTCTCCTCCAAGGCCTGGGTTGCTGAGCACCAGGGACAGGTGGCCCCAGCATCTCCAGGTCAACACCAGTGGGCACCTGGAGTCACATGCCCGCCTCCCCTCTCCCTTCAGGCCCTTTTCCCTACTCCCCTCCCCACCAGAGCCCAATGCTAATCTGATTTATGATGTCTGCACAGAAGAAATGACACTGGAGAGGCCATTTAAATCATCCTGTCACTGCCGCTCTCCCTGCCCAGGCAGCCTCCTTATCTCTACTCCCTTTTTATTAAAGCTAAAAGCCTTTTTCCAGCTAGGGAACAGCTGCTGAAGAGAGGCAGACCCAGCCCCACAGATGGTCTGTTGATGGGTTCCCAGGGGACAAAGGGATGCTCTTCCCAGGAAGCTGGTGTCCTGAGGGCACACGCTGCCCTCAGTATCCCTCAGCCTCGCCTGGACGCCATGGGCACTAACAAATATATCGCAACCAGAGGGGAGGAGAGGCCCCCAGGGTACGGAACACAGGACTAGGGTCTTAAGATAAAGACTCAAGTCCTTTCCTTGGCCTGCATGTGTGTGTTCAGTCGTTTAGCCGTGTCCAACTCTTTGCAACCCCTGGCCTGTTTAGCCCGCCACGCTCCTCTGTTCATGGGACTTCCTGGCAAGGATACTGGAGTGGGTTGCCATTCCCTCCTCCAGGGCATCTTCACAACCCAGGGATCGAACCCACACCTCCTGCGTTCTCTGCATTGGTTCCTTGGCCTACGAAATCTGCTTTGACCAGGCCCAGCCTCTCTCCCTGGGCTCAATCTTGGACCACTGACATTCCAGCCATAATTGATCTCTGTCTCTTCTCAGATAATCCCTATGCCTTCCTACCTCTGGTCCTTTGCACATGATGCTTGTTCCAGGAGCATCATTCCATTCCCCCTTCACCTGGTTCACTCCTCCCTTCCTTCCCATCCCAGCTGGGCATCATTTCCCTGGGGACGCCTTCCCTGGCCTCCTAGGTTAAACGAGGCTCTCTGTCACGCACTCTCACAGGATGCTGCAGACTGCTCCTTTTCCTCTGTTTTTAAACGGCGCTGCTTTTTGTCTTATTTTCAGTTTTATTTATTCGCTTGTGACGGGGCTGGGTCTTCGTCGCTGTGCGGGCTTTTCTCTAGTTGCAGCAAGCAAGGGCTCCTCTCTGGTGTAGCTCTCACCGGCGGTGTGCAGGCCTCTCATTGTCCTGGGCTCTCCTTCTCGGGGGCACAGGCTCTGGGCACACAGGCTTAAGCACCTGGGGCACACAGGCTCAGGAGTGATGGCTCCCAGGCTCTAGAGCACACGCTCACTGGCTGTGGTGCACGGGCTTAGCTGCTCGGCAGCATGTGGGATCTTCCTGGACCAGAGAGCAGACCTGTGTCTCCTGCACTGGCAGGCAGATCCCTTACCAGGAAGCCACGAGGGAAGGCCTGTAGTTTTTCTGTTTTTTTTAATCACTAGCACACTCTTTGTGTTCTTATTTGATTAACAACCATCTAGCCCACTGTTGTAAGTTCCTATGATGACTGGAACTGATTATTTCATTACATAGTTTCATTGAGGTCTAAGTTCCATATCATAGACTGGCTCTCTTATCCATCCCCTTGCCTGTAAATAGGCCAAACATGTGAATACAGGACTCTGCCTTCAACATGAGTGAGACCCCGGTCTCTCCATGTTTTTCTGAGATGCCACAGTTCTCACCTCTGATGCTTATCCTAACCCCATTCAGTTCAGATCAGTTCAGTTCAGTTGAGTTCAGTCGCTCAGTCGTGTCCAACTCTTTGCGACCCCATGAATCACAGCACGCCAGGCCTCCCTGTCCATCCCCATCTCCTGGAGTTCACTCAGACTCACATCCATCGAGTCCGTGATGCCATCCAGCCATCTCATCCTCTGTCTTCCCCTTCTCCTCCTGCCCCCAATCCCTCCCAACATCAGAGTCTTTTCCAATGAGTCAACTCTTCCCATGAGGTGGCCAAAGTACTGGAGTTTCAGCTTTAGCATCATTCCTTCCAAAGAAATCTCAGGGCTGATCTCCTTTAAAATGGACTGGTTGGAT
>SJYQ01005605.1:204445-239738 GCA_006410935.1 Redunca redunca | reverse complement strand
TGAGATGGGAGAATGGCATTGAAACATGTATACTATCATGTAAGAAACGAATCGCCAGTCGATGTCCGATGCAGGATGCAGGATGCTTGGGACTGGTGCAAGGAGAGGACCCAGAGATGGTATGGGGTGGGAGGTGGGAGGGGATTCGTGTTTGGGAACGCATGTACACTCGTGGTGAATTAATGTCAATGTTTGGCAAAACCAATACAGTAATGTAAAGTAAACTAAAGTTAAAATAAAAATTAAAAAAAAAAAAAGAAAGAAACCATAGTTGTCATCCTTATTAAAGGGCCCTAAAACTAAGCACAACTATTATCTCCATTTTGCAGATTAGGAACTGAGATTCGTCAAAGGTTTAACTTACCCAGAGCTACCTGGTTGGAAAGAAGCAAAGCCAGGATTCAAATCAGGTGAGACCTATGCTTCTAGGAACCGATATTCTATACCAGCTCACAAGGACATCTGCACTTCTCAACTGAACTTCGTGACCTTAAACAAGTTAGTCAAACTGTCAGCTTCAGTAACATGGAAATAAAATAGTGCCACTCTCACGGATGACGGTCGGGTAAATGACAGCATCATGGTGCTTGGAACCCAGTGTGACGCCTGCTAGTGCCCCGATTCCTCATAATACTCCCAGAGGGGCCAAAGACTAGGTTTCAATGTACCTGTTTGTTTTTTAAGAAGATAGTTTATTTACTTATTTATCTCTGGCTGCATCAGTTCTGAGCTGTGGCATGCAGGTTCCAGAGCGTGGGGGCTCAGTAGCTGTGGTGTGTGGACTCAGTTGCTCTGCAGCACACAGAATCTCAGTTCCCCAACCAGGGACTGAACCTGAGCTCCCTGCGTTGGAGAGCAGAATCTCAATCACCAGGGAAGTCCCTACTTGCGCCTTTTAAAGGAATGATGGAACGAGGGTTAGAGAGGCTAACTGAAGTCCTGAGGCTCCGACTGTGCCACCAGGGCCCTGCTACCACGCACTCCAGCTCCTGTCATTTCTCCTGGGGGAAAGGAACCCAGTACTCGGTGTCTGCTGGCATCAGGAACAGCCTTTGCCCCGTGTCAAGTATCAGACTCCGGCTGAGAGAGGGGGTGTTTCCTGGGAGAGGGGGCCCAGCCAGAGCAGGTCCCTGGATGAGCCAGCAGGTCCCTACCTCAGCACCCCCAAGAACCCCTTTTAGGGAGGCTCTTGGGAGCTCTATGGAGCCAAGCCCTGAAGGGCCGTATCTGCCAAACCAATTGCATTTATTAAGTCATAATTCATTTTTATTTGTCAAGGACGCATATGAGGTCCAATCAGGGCTCCTGATCAGCCCAAGATAAGCAGGGCAGCCAGATGGAGATGACGGAATTTCAGCCCAAAGCAGAGAAATGACATTTCATTTAGTCTGAGCCGACCTGTCATGGGGAGATGTATGATCTCCTTGAAGCTTTCTGAAATATTGCTGATCGCTGTGTGCCCCTATTATGACATTGAGAGGTGGCCCCGAGGGGTTTGGGGACTCAGGCTGGGGGAGCCTTGGCCCATGAGAACTGAGCTGCTGTTACGGGAGAAGGAGGAGCAAGAGGCTGCCGACCGTGGCTCAAATGCAAAGCATTAGTCGCTCAGTCGTGTCCGACTCTGCGATCCCGTGGACCGGAGCCCACCAGGCTCCTCTGCCAATGGGATTCTCCAGGCAAGAATTCTGGAGTGGGTTGCCATGCCCTCCTCCAGGGGATCTTCCCGACCCAGGAACTGAACTGGGGTCTCCTGCACTGCAGGCAGATTCTTTACCACCTGAGCCACCAGGGAAGCCCTTCCCCATCCAGCTGCCCCTACCTCGTATCTTTCCTTTTAGAGGCTGTTTCTGATGTGCATTTTAACCAGATATCACCCGGACAGACAGACGGGGAAGGCAGAGACAGGAGTGGGGTCCAGCCTGTGCCACTGGCTTCACCCTGGGGCCATCCCAGCACTGCCACTGCGGGTACAAGCAACCTGGGGGACAAGTCACCTCCCTTCTCAGTCTGGGTCTAAGTTCCCTTAGCTGTTAAGTGGGACTAGCCCCATCTATTCTGTTTCCTCACAGAGCAACCTTGAGATTCAAGGTCAAAATGTGACTACATAAAAGCGAAAGCGCTTTACACAGTACACTATACGACACAAACATGCTTGCTTTCTATAATGAAGTGTCTTATCATTTTAAACTTGGGGGGAAATATACCCATTATCACCATCAAAGAGTAATTTTCAAAAAGTTAAAAACTTGACTCTGGTACAAATATAGACTGAACACGTGTCAGACGTTGTGAAACTCATCAATACAGGAGCCCCCAAGCAGGTGGAGCTGGTTCAAATTGAGGATTTTCAGGGACTGGGAATTTATGGGCATTTAAACAGGAATAAGAGGCTAAGATTCCAGGATTAGACACAACACTGGTTATTGGCTGACCAAGTAATAAGGAAATCATAACCTCTGGGTTATCTTTTCCAGTGGGAAGAAGTTATTGTCATCTCTACTGGATAAGATCTACAGGTTGACATATGACTTCAGCCTAAGCCCTTAATTGTCAATAGCAAAGTCAAACAAAAGTACATTCCCTTAGATACTAAAAAATCCTCAGGGAGGCTGCTTAAACAAATGGCCAAGGATGACTTTGAAAGGACAAACTGCACGCTCCCATCTCTAAATTTTGGGTAGCTTTTCCTTTTTCTGGCCACACTATGCAGCATGTGGGATCTTAGTTCCCTAACCGGGGATTGAACCCAGGCCCCCTACATTGGGAGCAGAGTCTTAACCACTGGACCACCAGAGAAGTACCTCAGTCATTTTTCTTATCTATCAGAGTTGCAGTAAATTGTAAATTGCTGAGAGAAAGGCAGCCAGTCCCCTCCCTCCTACTCACAGAAGCACCGAGAATCCGAGAATCACAGAGGAAGCCTAAGGCCATTCCTGGGCACAAAACCCTCTCTCCACCCCTTCCATATACTCAGCTCTATTTCCTCCTCAGGAACAAACTATTCTAAGTAAGGCTGCGGGGAGCATGGGCAAGCAGCTGTCCTTTTCATGCGGGTTTCATTTCCTTTGGATGTATACCCAGGAGTGAAAATGCTGGACTATATGGTAGATCTATTTTCAGTGTTTTGAGGAATCTCCATATGGTTTTCCATAGCGGATGCACCAACAGTGCACAAGGGTGCCCTTTTTTCCACCTCCTCACCAACGCCATTATCTCTTGTCCTCTTGATGACAGCCTTTCCAGCAAGTGTGAGAGGATCTCTCATTGTGTGGTTTTTATTTGTATTTCCCTGACAATTAGTGGTGGTGAACACCTTCTCATGTGCCCCTTGGCCATCTGTACATCTCCTTGGGAGAAATGTCGGCTCCTCTAAGGCTGCCCCTTACCCTGTTAAGGGCAGTTATCTGCATAAAGACCAGAGTCCCACCTTTTCCCAATGGTAACAGCTGACACTCTGTGCCACCCACCATTTCAGGCAAGTTATCTGGACTCACAGCCACGTCTGCAGGAGCCAGGTGAGGGGAGCGAAATACAAAAAGAAGAGGCAGCTTGGTCACCTGGCCAGCAGTTAGTGAAACCAGGGTCCAATCCAGGCGGCCTGGTTATAGGGAACACAGTTTCAATCACAAACCCCTTCTGCCTCTCCAGTCATGGGAAAGCTCCTTACTGGAGGCAGAAACTGCGCCAGAAATACTCTGTAGGTCCCCACAGCAACCAAGAAAGCATTCCATTTGGAGAAAAGAGTCACAGTGGGAAATCCAAGGCTGTTTGTCTAACCAAATATACGCTATTAACTAAAGCCATAGTATAGCTCTTTTTAGGAAAGAAAAAAATCAGTGACAAGTTTTTAACGATTCCATGTAAAAAGAACGTGCCACTCACATTAAGTGATTTCAGTAATCACGCAACCCCTTTGTTTCTAACAGTAGGGAGGGGAAAAAAACAGAAATCTATTTAAAAAAAAGTCTGAATAAAGAATTAAATTAGTAAATAATACCTAAATCAGAGTTATTTTTTTTATTTTTCTCAAAACTTGAGTTGGCTGAAAGTACTTTAATTATTCTATAATTGTATGGATTAATTTATTCCAACCCCCCCAAGGGAAAGTCTATGTTCTTGGGGGTGTCATAGAAGCAAGGCCAAGATCTCTGAAAGAAACAGGAGATCATTGTTGCAGGATATTAATAATCACACAAGTAGCCCGATATTAAGTATAAGAAGGTTAGTAATTCGAGCTCTCTTTGCCCTTCCCCTGGTGGCCACCCAGGCTTCTAGAGGCAGAACCACAGCCTCCAGGGCCAGACAACTGCCCCGAGCATTTCCCCCCCGCCCACCCGCCTCAATCCCACCGCTGGGATATATAAGCCTCAGTTCCTCACTGCTTCCCATTCACAGAGCGGTCAGTCTTGGACCAGCAAACACTGTGATGAAGTCCTTGAGAGTGAAGACAGTGGGAACTTCTTCAGCCACATGTGGCTGGGAGATGTAGTGAGGAAGAAAGAGGAGCTGGGTTCACTGACAGGAACCTGGGGGAGTTTCTCTCATCTCGGAGCCTCCAGGAGCTTGGTGAGAGCTTCTCTAGACTCGGCTTGAACTGGGACAGCGCTTGAGAACCAGGGCGTGGAGTATCCACAGGCCAGTAAGGGTTCCTAGCTAGTGAGACTCACAGGGTCACGGCTACCAGCGGGGTAGGGAATGGATCCAGGGCCCACAGCTCCAGGAAGACGCAGATATCAACCTCTGACATGCCCACCTTGGGCAGCAATTCACACCGAAGAAATATGCGTCCACATCCATCCACCCTACCGAGGTCAGTATAAAAAAAATGAGCAAAGAGTTTTTCCTTAAATTTCCCCCTTCTTTTGGCAAATACTTTATTGCCAGAGTTCCAACAAAATAGGCTGCGCTGAGCATGGACTGTGGGCCCTGCTCCACCCGCTTCACGTTTCAATCATCAAACAATCCAACACCTGTTTTTTTAGGTTGCACCACAGGGCATATGGGATCTTAGTTCCCTGACCAGGGATCAAACCTGTGCCCCCTACAATGGAAGCATGGAGTCTTAACCACTGGAAGCATGAGTCTTGACCCTGATACTCTCTTGCATCCACTTTACAGCAGGCATCTGAGGCTTCCCAAGGGTGATGTGCACCCCCAAGGCAACACAGTTCTTAAGCAGCAGAGCCAGCGCGAGAATCCAGGAAGGCCAACTCCGATGCTGTCCCCACTCATGACACCCGTGCCCTTGGGGAAATGAGTCTCCAGGAGCCCACATGTGCAACATCCCCGAGCTTCTAACGACCTAGTGTGAGAGGTTACAGAGGGTGGGTGATGGGAGGAGATGTTTTCACTCTAGCGATTTCAGTTATTCTTGTTGTTTAGTCCCTCAGTCATGTCTGAGTCTTCTGCGACCCCAAGGACTGTAGCCCATCAGGCTCCTCTATCCATGGGATTCTCCAGGCAAGAATTCTGGAGTGGGTTGCCATTTCCTTCTCCAGGGGGTCTTCCTGACCCAGGGATGAAATGCACGTCTCCTGAACTGGCAGGTGGATTCTTTACCACTGAGCCACCAGGGAAGCCCAGTGATTTCAGTAACCGGAGTCTTTGTGCCTTTCCCGTTTCTCCTCCCTGGTCTTCTGAGTGCCTTCCACCACAGAGTCAGAGAGGCCCCCAAATGGGAAGTGACGCTGAGCACTAAGGCAGAGTCCTGAAAAGCGCGAGCTGGGATCAGGCGACAAGAGGAAACCCCGGGAAGTATGGCTTTTAGAAACAGAATGTTCAACCAATGACCACTGTTCAACCAATGGTCAAACCAATGTTCAACCACCACCCCCGAGTCTGCATACTCATGGACGGCAGAGGCAGGTGGACAGAAGAGAAGTAAGAAGATTCTCAAAGATTCTATGGAGGAAGACGTGCCACTATGACTAATAATGTCATGAATTATAAATCACTTTATATACACACACACACACACACACACACACACACACAAAGCCCAGCCTCGATGACACCTGGCCAGCCCACCTCTCCCACCCTCTGTCCACAGCTCTCCTATGGCACTGACACGCCAGGCCTGTGCACAGTAGGTACTCAAGAAACATCCGCTGGAAAACACATTTGAGATCTCTTCACTGCTTCGCCAGTGACACGGGATGGAAAGACTACTGGAAAGAAGGAGCATGGCAAGGGCAGTTGGAAACACGTGCAGATGGAACCGAGGCCCTGACGGCCCTTCCTCACCAGCCCAGCAAAAACGACTGGAAAGAAGACAAAAAAGGCTGAGAGACCCCACAGTAGAGAGTAGAAGGGCCAACAATGGCAGGCAAAGCGATTAGCAAGGCTACGTTTGCAGGGGGGAGCGGACAGCCACTGAGAAATGGCTCAGCAGGCAACAGTGGGGAGCTTGATGACAGGTGTCTCAGACCAGAGAGGCCAGCCCAGCAGGGCCCTGGCACCTCTGAGACACAGGCTGGGAGTGCAAAGTAAGAGCTAAACCTCCAGATCCCCTCCCGATCCCGATGGAAGACAAGATTTGCTCTCTGGAGTGGTAAAAAGACAGACTCTGCCACACACACCACAGACCAGAGGGCCACCCCGAGGACAGAGGACCCGGCCCAATTCCACATAATGACCACTGCGGAGCACCTGGCCCTCTTTCCCCAGCAGGCTCCTGGGCCTCTGGAGTGGACGGGCTGGTGTCTCTTGCAAGCCCCTCATCTCTGCATCCAGCTCATCCTTACCAGACTGTGCAAGTCGGCCACCAGGCCTCCAGTTCCCATCTCACCCAACCCCAGCTCCTGACTTTGTCACCTTTCTCTCGGCTAATTTCACACAAATTCAATAGGGCCTCGGCCCAGGTAGGGTCTTAAACACACACTCACTGAAATCCAATTAACCTTCGATAAAGGTCCCGCAATCAATAGTCATCCTGTGGCTTGAGGAGGCTGCATCCAGCCCGGGCAAGCGCGCTCCTACACGACCTTTATTCTTAATGAAATCAATGACAGTCACTGTCACCAGCTCTTAAAGTGACTGGCAAATATGATTACTGGGTCAGGTCCTCAGTAATATGTCGCTTCTGGGCTCAGAGCAGAGACGAACGAGGGCCCCTGCAGGCTGCGAGCACCGCAGGCCCCATGCTGGGCAGAGAGCACACCTAGGCAGGGCAGCCACGTGTCTGGACGCACAAAACAGCGGAGGTGAGGCCTGAGGGCCCACCTGGGGCAGCCAGGGGTCCCCTGGCCCTGTGGCAGGGGGCTCCTGAACTGTAGTGAGTGTCTGAAACACCTGGAGAGTTTGTCAAGATGCTGATTCTCGCAAGCCCTCCCACCCCAGATTCTGATAAGTCAGTTTGGGATGGGGCCCAGGAAACTGCATTCAGGTCTTATCTGCTGGCAAGCCGAGAGTGGCCCTTCTGTAAAGTATCCGAGCAGAACAGACCCTTAAGAGTCCAGCTAACCCAACACCTCCAGTAAGCATATTGAGGCCCAGAGAAGGAAGCAGTTTGTCCAAGGTCACACAGCGGGCCACTGGCAGAGATGGAGCCTGAACCCAGGTCTCTGGCCTGCTAACATGGTGTTTTCTTAGCTGAGTCTATCAGGAACTGGCCACTTAGACTGGTCTTCAGGTCCTCACATATGAGGCCCAACTGGGCTGGGGTGCTGCAGGGTGAGGAGGCCCTCTTCAAGTGGAGTGGGGATGACTAACAAGTGCTGGAGGGGTATGCAGCCCTGCCCACCTCCCCTCAAGAGCAACTCCCTCCAGAGCCGTTTCCTGCTGAGCCAACATCTAGTAGCAGCCAAGATGCCACTAACTACCCTTCCCCCCAGGACTGCGGCAAGATCTGCCTCTGGTCACTCCCTCCGGTGCCCTGCACCTCCCTCCCCAAGCGACACTCAGCCAGGCAGTCCTCAGCAGGGACAGTCACGCCAGGGACAGGCCCACTCAGGCCCATAGTCCTAGGGAGGCTTCGGAACGTCAGAAGTTTGTTAGAAAGTTCCAGTCACATGGAGTCTTTCATGCTACTCACAAATACACACACACATACACACCCAAATACACATACACACCCCACTAGTCTTCCACGAGGCCTGTGGCTTTGACGTTGGTTGGGAATTAGGAAATTAACCTAATAATAGGTTAATTTCTGCACAGCAAGGCCTGTTCCTCGTCCTCTCCTAATATCACCGATGGTCAGCAGAGCACATGGCCCACCACCCACAGCCCAGTCTAAGGTTCCCGTGCAAGGATTGAATGACATCACCTCGGAACACTACCAAAGGGCCTCCCAGGTCACGTAAACCCCAGAAGCCAGGGGCAGGGGCTTAAGGGGAGAAGGAATTAAGAGAGTATGGTATTATCACAGGGACAGACCTACAGACCAAGGGAAGAGAACAGAGCCTCCAGAAAAGACCCGTAGTGGCTTGATGACAAAAATGCCAGGTCTAAACTACTATGCAGTATGGTGCCATTAACATGAAGTTCAGGGAGGGAGAAGGTGCTCCCTGGTGACAGAAGTCAGAACAGCGGTGGATCTGGGGGCAGTAAGAAGGGTGTGGACTCTGATGGGGCATTAGGGGCCTGCCAGGGGGCTAGAAAGGCTTGTGTCTTTGCCCAGCTGGTGAGTACATGGGATGTCCATATGACAACACACAAGGTGTTCCACGAAGATCTGAGACCTCATGTAAGTTACCTTCCTTCCCTGAGTTTCTTGATTCTTCATCCCTAGAATGGAGACAAGACCTCCCTCCCTCCTAAGACTGTGACACAGAATGAGCATGGCACCCAGAGTCAGGCAGTGGGTAAACGTCAACGGTCAAAGGAGGTAACAGAGAGAAAGGGCAAGCCCCAGGGATGATGATAATAATGAAAACAGCAACAACCATCAACTAGCTACCAATTCGGAGCTTTAGCCATGCACTAGGAAGATGAACCTAGTCCTCTAGAAAATGCAACAACGCTTGTATGAACTTGACGTGAGCTAGAGAGAGGAGGGCTGCATTCGGATGGTGCCCTGGGAGCTGGCAAAGGTTCCGTCAGTATTCCAACTCTTTCTTTGAGGAGTTACTGGCGTGGCTGTTGGCCCGCTAGACTTAGGTTCTACTGCAGCCCCAGGCAGAGATGCCTGGGACAGGGATGGAGAAGGTGGAGGAGAAAGGACTCGGAACTCATGCCAACCTGGCTTCCGCTCCTGACTGTCCCTGCTAGCTCTGTGATGCTGGGCAACCTGTTTAAACTTTCTGAGCTTCAGCTTCTCATCTAGAAATGGGATTAATGAGATATCCTTGACAGGGCATCTGTAAGGAGTAGATTATATGTTGTTACATGTTTGGTTCATAGTAGCTGCTAATAAAAAGCAGAGACATTACTTTGTCAACAAAGGTCCATCTAGTCAAGGCTATGGTTTTCCCAGTAGTCATGTATGGATGTGAGAGTTAGACTATAAAGAAAGCTGAGTGCTGAAGAATTGATGCTTTTGAACTCTGGTGTTGGAGAAGACTCTTGAGAGTCCCTTGGACTGCAATAAGATCCAACCAGTCTATCCTAAAGGAGATCAGTCCTGGGTATTCATTGGAAGGACTTATGTTTAAGCTGAAACTCCAATTCTTTGGCCACCTGATGCGAAGAGCTGACTCGTTTGAAAAGACCCTGTTGCTGGGATTGAGGGAAGGAGGAGAGGGAACAGCAGAGGATGAGATGGTTGGATGGGATCACCGACTCAATGGACATGAGTTTGGGTAAACTCTGGGAGTTGGTGATGGACAGGCCTGGCATGCTGCAGTCCATGGGGTTGCAAAGAGTCAGACACGACTGAACGAAACTGAGCTGCTAATAATTATTGCTATTGTTTTTCCCAGACCACTCTGATATCAGCCTGCCAGACTTTGCACGTTCACAGAAAATAAAAACCAACACTCTACTCTAGCCTTGCCTCATAGAGGTCAACCCAGGGCATGAGGCTGGCTTAATTTGTCTGCTAATTCATAGGATGTCCACCAGAGTCTGCTCTGCACAGAATGCTGGCCTTATCTTCAAAGCTGATTCAAGAGGGTTGGAAGTGAGAGCTGTCGAGCCCAGACCCCCAGAGGACATCACCCAGCCCCAGCTCCCACCAGCCACCTCCAGCCTTCTCCCAGGTAGCCTCACTCAGCCAGGAGCAAGCAATTACATCAGAGCACATCTCTGTGTGGACTTTGAAAATCAAAGCTGCCTCTGATTAAACACCATCACAGCTCTAGGCTCACTGGACCCCAAGAGATGAATGGATTCAGGGGTACGGCTGACACGAGAAGCCCACCGCTGCTGGCAGGAAGTGAATTCCAGTAACCTGAAGCCCTTGGGGTCTGCCCTACTCAGCAGGCAGAGAGACCCTGCTCCCCTTTAAGACTGTTCAGGATAAGTAAGAGGTGACTTCCCCTCCCCTCCCCTCCCCCCTGGCTCCAAAGACTCTGTACTCAAGGGTCCTGATGGACAAAGGACAAACAACCCCTGGCTAGAGGCAGGGATGTACCCCCATCCCAACCAACGGTCCAAGAGAAAGGCGAGCAGGTCTCACTGCGCCCTCCTCTGCAGGGAATGCTGCCCAGACACCCCCCAGCCAACAGTAAGGGCAGCAGGCGTCAGAAGCCCCAAGCTGTGCTCCTGCCAAGTGACTCCAGGAGAGCCCTTTGTCTGTCTCTGGGCTTCCGCTTATCTCTAAAGCAGAGGTCTGAATTGGCACAGAACTGTTCTCCAGGAAAGCCTAACAGGCAACTCGCGATGGCCAAGCTGCCCCCGGGTGAAGCAGGGCAAGGAGTAGGGAGGCCCTTCCAGCCTCCTTGCCAGCCCAAGAGGCCCCCTGAAGCGTTCCGGGAGCCCTGTTTCCCAAGTCGGGGGCCAAGGCCAGCTGTGGCTCACCTTTCCCAGCCATGCTCTTGGCAGTCTCTCCTTTTATGAACTTCCCTGGTGGCTCAGAGGGTAAAGCATCTGCCTGCAATGCAGGAGACCTGGGTCTGATCCCTGGGTCGGGAAGATCCCTTGGAGAAGGAAATGGCTCCCCACTCCAGAATTCTTGCCTGGAGAATCCCATGGACAGAGGAGCCTGGTGAGCTACAGTCCAAGGGGTCGCAAAGAGTCGGACACAACTGAGCGGTTTCACTTTCACTTTTTATGAACCAAGAGGAGTCCTGGAGTCAGAGAGACACGGGTTTCAATCCTAGCTCTATGAGCTGTGTGACCTCAGGCAACGCACCCTCCTTCTCTGAATCTCTCATGCCTCACCTGCAAGACAGAGGCATGCAGGCCTCCCTTCTGAGATGTTTATGGAGGAAAGGGCCTGTGCCAGGCATTCAGCAAATAGGAACGGTAAGAGGAGATACCGAATAAGGGAGAAAAGGACAAGCCCAAAGAGTGAGGACAATAATCTCGCTACCATGCTGGATTACTCACACACACAGTGAGTGCTCACACACACACACTGTTCTAAGCGCGGTGGTGCACAAACCTGTGGTCATCACGACCGTCTCACAAACGGAGCTCTCATCGTCCCCGCTGATGGAGGCCACACTGGCACCGAGGCCTGGGCACCCAAACTGCACACTCTCCAGCCACGTCCCCTGGCTCGTCTGCGGAGCCAAGGAGTGGCTTCGTCCTGGGCCGTCCCCCCACGGGGACCCTAGGCCCATCTTTGTGTGTTGCCCTGGAGAAAGTAGGGAAGAGCATTCACTTCTACTAGCTCTGGTTGTCCCTTGCATTCCTTCCCCTCACCAGCCACGTGGGGCATGTCACTGCACCCCTCGCCTTTCAGGGACTCCCCAGGACCTTGGGGTCGCGGCCGAGGTCTGCACCATCTCCTGCAGCCCTGCAGAACCTCGCCACTCCTCTCCCCTTCCTTGCAATACCCCTCTGCTCCCACAACTCCACCGCCCCGAGATGCACGTGTGTACGCACACACACACCCACATGCACACACACGCACACGTCTGGCAAATCCCCACTCAGATGGCTGGGGAAGCTGACCTGGGGCAGAGGTGAGCACTTTTTCCAAGTGGCTCCCTGGGGACAGGCTCACACCCCTCGCTGCCTGAAGGATGGTGCTAAGTTGTGTGACCGACTCCAACGCTGGGCTGGGAACTCCTTGACAAAAGGAACTGTGTCTGGTTCCCCTCTGAACCCACACCCCTCGCATAGAGTAGGGGCTAAACAATGATGAACTTTGGCGAAAAGGTACCCCCATCCACCTGTGGGACCCCCTGGCAACCAAGAAGAAGGAAATGGGGTTCAGGCCCCCCGGCCCACCAGCCAGCACTCCCTGAAGGCCTGGGGGTGGCAGGCGGGAGACAGAAGCCCCTCTGTGTTCAGCTCTAGGCTACTCGCCGGCTCCGGCTGTGTCCTTCTTGCCTGATACCTGGAGACCCAGGAAGGGCAGGGAGAGGCAGGAGGTATGTCCAGGCCCCGCAGGATGGAGATTAAGTCCTGAGGGTCTGCATCACTGTTCTCGGGTTTCCGCAAGCTGTGGGGCTCGGACGACACAAGACAGATGGTGATGATCCCCTATTCGGGCAGGGCCTGCGGGAGGGGCCCAGCGCGTGCCCGCACCCCACTGCCCAATGCCAAGCCCGGCTCAGGAGATGGGCGGAGGGCTGCCCTAGAGCACCTGGAAGGCTGCTTCATGCTCCAGAGATTTAATAACTCTTCAGAAAAGACAGGCCCCGCTTCCAGGCCATGAGACCTCCCCTGGACACACCTGCCCTCGCTGGGCAGCCCTCGCCTGCAGCAGAGTGCGCTCGACTCACCTCGTTGATGTCAATCTTGTTCCGCTCCATGTAGTGTCTGTCGTTGACCTGCCCGCCATCCACAAACTCCATCAGAAGCACCCGCTTGGTGGACAGCTCCCAGTAGATGCGGGGGACCTAGAGTGGGAAAGGGCAGGTCAGGAGGGGCTGGGAGGCTGGGGGCTCTGGGCAAGGGCTACAAATAGGCACGTGAGCCGGACATCAGCTCACACGCCTTCCGGGAACAGGAGGGAAGGCCCAGAGGGACCCCAGCAGAGACAGGCAGGGAAGGCAGGAGGCAGGCCGAGAAAGAAGGGCAGGCTGCTCCAGGGACCCTCCTGCTTGGGGACCAGAGAATAAGTCCCCCACCTTGCTCAACGCCTTCCAGACACAATGAAGAGCACACACTAAAAGAGGGGCTTAGGGGGAAATACATGGAACCTCTCAGATCTGAGCCACAGTTGGGGTTAAAAGCTATTTCTCTCTCACAGGCTTATTTCAGGCTCCTCATGCGAATATCAACACTCTGCCTCAGTTTCAACACCTGTACAATGGGCATAATTATTATATACGTGAATGAATAAATTTTAACTGGGGGTGATAAATTTTTCAGTTAGGAAGTCCTGAGTTTTCTTATGACCATTCCCTGCAAGCCTTCTGTGGCAGACAGTGTGCTGAAGCCTAACCCAACACCTATTCCCAATCCTCCTCTTCCCCAAGAAAAGCGAAATACTTTCCCTTCCTGACACAGTTCTGGCTTGTGAGTCACAAGTGGAGGTCTGCTAGAGGATGTGGGAAGGCTTTTACTTTTTTAATAAAAAGGGATGTTTATAAAATATTGTAACTCTTCTTACCCTTCTCTTCCTACCTTGAGAGTGAAGTGATACCTGGAGCTGCAGCAGCTGTTTTATAACCATGAGGAAAATTCTAGAAAATCACAGAAATGCCAGTTCTGACACTGTCAGACCACTGAGACAATATCAACAGGCAAATCTTCCTGTTATGTGAGGAAAATACATTCTTTTTGTTTAAGACACTCTAGATGGAGCTGTCAATTATGTACAAACAAATGCATTCCTAACTGATATACTCTCTAATCTCCTCTGATTCTAAGGACACCCAATAATCAAAAAGATACTAGATTTCCCTAGAAGGAGCCAAGACATTGGGCTACACCAAGGATTGCCGAGTTGCCATGTGAGTGAATGACACCTATGAGTCCCACCAATGTCAGGAGGGAGGGAGGACCAGGCTTTCAGCACGCCACAATTCCCCAACAACTTAATGGGCTTATCCCAGTTACAAATAAAGAAGCAAGGGCAGCTAATTCACGGAATTAGGGGGAATAAGGTCTTTCCTCATCCCAGCTCTCAAAGTTCACATAGCAGTAAGACAGCAGGCTTGAGCCAAGAAACTTTTTTTATTCCCTGCTCTACTAATAACTGTTGTGTTTGAATCTAGCTACGTAAATCCTCCATGCCTCCGTTTTTCTCATTAAAAAGGAGACTGTGGGACTTCCCTGGTGGTCCAGTGTTTAAAAGTCTGGGCTCCCAATGCAGGGGGCACAGGTTTGATCCTTGGTCAGGGAACTGAGATTCTACATGCCCTGGGCATGGCCAAAATAAATTTAAAAAAAAAAAAAAAGGAAGGAGACTCTTCCTGCTTCATCTCAATAAGGAGTTCTGGGGACAAAGGGGGCCATACATACAGGAGAACCCTCTGGAACAAAGGTTCCTACTGAAACCAAGGCATCATTTTGTTTACTCTTTTCCTGCAGTTTTTGCCATTTAAAAATCTAAACCAACGGAGAAATCTGGGACCCTACGTCACTGTGAACTTAAAATTCGGTATTCCTTGGCATTTTTTTAAAAGTCTCTTTAAAAATACGAATGCAAGTTTGCTGCTGCTGTTTGAAAGAAAGTGAAAGCAGCTCAATCGTGTCCAATTCTGTGCAATCCCATGGACTGTAGGCTGCTCAGCTCCTCTGTCCATGGAACTCTCCAGGCAAGAATACTGGAGTGGATAGCCATTCCCTTCTCCAGGGGATCTTCCCGACCCAGGGATGGAACCCAGGTCTCCCACATTGCGGGCAGATTCTTTACCAGCTGAACCACCAGGGAAAATGCTGCTTGAGGCTTCCAAGTAAAAGGGACATACTTGGGGGTTAAGTCTTTCCTCTGGTATGTCTAGGGCCGAAGCTTGACAGCGGGGTGCCTGGGGCTCTAGAGACTCGCTGTCAGGTACCCCTCTGTGCCTGCCTGGAGCAACATGGAAAGCAGCCACGCAAGAGCCAGAGATGCAAAGAGAAATCCCCAAGGCTGGAGACTGCCTGGGTTTGCTGGCCAGGGTTCTGAGTGTGCTGGGATCCCATCCCCTACCTTTCCCCCAGGTCTCCCTCCAAACGCCACCAACCCAGCCTCCCAATAGAATGTGTGTCTGCGGAGGCACTGCTTAGCTCTGAAACAGCAGAGACAGCACCCACCCCCCTGCCAGAAAAAAAGCAAGGCAGAGGGGTTTGTCATGGGAGCTCAGGGAGGGCTGCGGCTGCCCCTCGATAGATGTAACACAGAAATGACTGCAAAATGCAAAAGCGCTTCCTGCTCAGTCAGGAGACACTTGGCCTGACGGGATACAAGATCAAGCGACTTGCCCCTAAACCAGCATGTGAGCAGGAGGGTTAAGGGGCACCAGGTGAAATTCACTTCACCCTAACACTCATGTTTCACCACCATTCCTTTCTCAGCTTTTTCCATCAAATAAGGGAAAATGAAGGAGAAAAATTTTGAAAGAGGCAATAAGAACCACCCTGTCCCCTGCCCAAACAGAAATCAACCTGGGAGGCTCGTGATCAAGGTGCCTGCTGACCCCAGAGGCAGGGTCACACCCGGCCCTCAGGACCTCTGGGGCTGGGGGGGGGGGTCTACCTCCTCACAGCAGGAGGGCCCACTCCCATAGGCCCCGTCTTCCCCCCAATACCAGAGCCAATCCTGACCCCAAGAAGGAGGACAGAGAGTAGGGAAAGTTCCAGCCCAAGACCTTGACCTTAGCCTCATTAACAGGCCCCTGACCTGCACTTCCTCTTTGTTCCAGGGCCTGGCAAGCACACCTGGGAAGCAAGTTCTGGCATGTCTGGGCCAGCACCCATCATCTGGGGCCACGGAGCTCCCTGAACCTGAGGCCAGTGGAGCAGGGTATACGCCTGCAGTCAGATGGTCAGGCTGGAGCCCCAGCTCTGCCTCTGCCAAGCTGTGTGACTTGGGTAAGTTGCATAATCTCTCTGAGCACCGGTCCCCTTGCCTGTTAAAGGCTGATGACAATTACAATGAAAGCAACGTTCCCTGCTTCCTACAGGCATGGATGAGGTCCTGGTGCTCAACACAGCATACGACAGCCACAGAGAATTTCACAGGTGGTTCTGATACAGAACCAGGGCTGAGAGTTGTTGCTACAGACAGTTCAGCATAACTCAGATTGTTGAGACTGTTTTGTGAAAGTTGAGTCCAACTCTTCGAAACCCCCATGGACTATACAGTCCATGAAATTCTCCAGGCCAGAATACTGGAGTGGGTAGCCTTTCCCTTCTCCAGGGGAATCTTCCCAACCCAGGGATCGAACCCAGGTCTCCCGCCTTGCCAGTGGATTCTTTACCAGCTGAGCCACAAACTCAGATCTGCCCATCAATTATTCCAGAGGGACCAGAGCACAGCAGTTTAACAGGCGAGCTTGGGGCCAGGCTGCCTCTGCTCCTTCCCAGGAAGCTGTGTGACTTTGGACGAGTGGCTTCATCTCTCCGGGCCTCTATCTTCCCCACGGCTGATGTGGAGTTAATAATGGCATTTCCCTTGCGGGGCTGTGTAAGTATTAAGGAGGAAATATACAGGGACTTCCCTGGTGGTCCAGTGCTTAACACGCCACACTTCCAATGCAGAGCTCAGGGGTTCGATCCCTGGTTGGGGAACTAGGATCCCCAGTGCTGCATCCCACGGCCAAAAAAAAGGGAACCAACGAGTAAACAGACATAAGGCACTTTAAAAAATGTCTAACACAGCCTAGGCATGTAAAAAAAAATTAACTGATACAGTGCTGATAACTAGACATCAGTTCCTCTTAATCTTTGAGATCCTTAGAAAGTTATTTCACCAGAAGCATGCTCATCCCAGCAGGGTCTGCCCCCAGTTTCAAGAGAGTCCCAGGCCCCTTGTGCACTCAGTTGCTCAGTGGTGTTCAGCTCTTTGCAACCCCATGCCCTTGGCAATGCCCACCAGGCTCTTCTGTCCATGGCATTTCCCAGGCAAGAATACTGGAGTGGACTGCCATCTCCTCCTCCAGGAGAGCTTCCTGACCCAGCACTAGAGAACCCTAGAGGGGCCCCTGCTCCAGAGACGACCCCCCACCAAGCCCCTCCTCCACGTATAGACTCGCTCCCACCCCTTGCAGTCCCAAACCCTGTGGTTTTAAGGCGTCTGCCTCTATCTTGGCCCAGCTGTCCCCAAGGTCAGTCGCAGACCTCACTGGCTGTCCTGTCGCCTCCCCACACACTCTGATGCCAGATCCACAAACGCCCTGGTCTTGACCGTTCGGCCTGGCTGCCCCCTCACCTTGGCCCGGTCTCCCTGACGTGCATTTGCATTCGGTGCTCGTCTGAGGTGCAGCGATTTATAGCACAGGGCTGAGGTTATTAAACCCACTGGAAGAGGCCTCACACACCGAGAGGTAAACTCTGCGCTGAGGCTTAATTACGCACAGATGTTGTGATGGGGTGCCAGTGTGCAAAAGCAATCTATCTCCTGTTTGAAGAGCTGAACTGGGTGCGCCGCGCAAAATTTGCTTCCCACTTGTTATGTGTTTAGGCAAAATTAATTACTCGGGAGCCTTAATTCTAACATTCTCTTAGGAATGGGGTGCGGGCTTGAGAAGCAGCAGGTCAAATCGTTACGTTAATTATTCACCCATTTGGCAACCTCGTTTCAAAAATTTGTGTTATTATTATTATTACATGTCTTGGTCTGACAGATGCTAGTTGGCCCCAGCCAGGGGACAATTTTGCTGTTTCCAAGGGAACAGTGGAGGAGATGGTTCTGTTTGTCTGGCTCACAGTACTGGCGCCGAGGACCACCCCTGCTGGGTAAGAGGCAACAGAATGTCCTTAGATGAGCACCAGAGTTGAAGTCAGAAAATGCTGTTTGTACCCCAGCTCTTCTCCTCTAAGACTGCCACCTGTAAAATGGGATGATGGTTTTTGGAAGGATCCCGTGTCCCTGTGTCTGCCTAGTATTCAGAGCCACAGAAGAAACATTCAGTAACTTCTGCCTATCCCCTTGCACAATCAACACTTCTTGGAAGCCCCCACTGAGCCCCTTATCTGGGCAGAATTAGATGCTTCCTCTCGGGCATCCACAGAAACAGAGAGCAGCGTCTGCCATAGTGCTCACAATCTGAACTACACAACCCACTGTGTGTGTGTCCCCCACCAAATGGGAAGTCTTCTCAGGCAGGAGCCAACCATCTCTGGCTTAATCTACACACCCCCAGGTCCTAGCACAACCACAGGCTCAGGAAGTGCTCGACAAATGTGGAATAACGGAATGAAACAAAAGGAATAGGTAAGCGGAAGTCATTTAGATCCGACAACACAGCCCTTACAAGTCAATATTATCACTTGTGTGAGAAAGCCAAGTTTTCATTGAATTGGTGGTTTGAACCTCAAGGCGGAGCAATGTTACCAGATCATCTGGATTTGTACACACAAGAAGGTCTGCACACAGTGGCATTTCCCTTGTAGGGCTGTGTACGCACCAGCCAGTCAAGCAGGCTGGGAGAGTCTTGCCAGACCCAACTCACTCAAAGAGCTGAACTTTGCCAGTGGCTACACCATCCACCAGATCAGTGTCTCAAGATGCCACACCAGTCACCAAGTTGTGGGTCTTCATCCCAGGGACCAAGATTTAGGATTCTCAGGCAGCTAGACACACCCTCTCCACCTCTGTTCATCACACTGGAGAGCACAAGTATAAACCACTGCCTCCGGCTTCCGAGGATGTCTTCACAAGCCATGTGGACACTTCAGTCCCAAGCAAGAGGCCTTCCAGCCCACGTGCTGAGACACCCTGCCCAGGAAGAGCCCCACTTGACTGTTTGCTCCGGAACTAGGACCCGGAGCCCTGCGCCCCATCTTCCCACAATCTCCAGGCCTCTCCAGCGGAAAAGCAGAGAATGGATCTCTTCCAAGAGTTGAAAGCCAAGCTCTCCACATAAGACACCAGAGGCGCCTGACCCCCGCATTGCTATGACGAAAGGGGTACCCCGGGTAAATGGGTCCAAGCCCCGCCACAAAACGTGCTGGAAGAGCAAGTGCCATGGCTTGCATCTGTCTCGTTCCAACCTCCATGGGCCCCATGGGGAACACCAGGACAGTCCTCCAAGACCAGCTCCAAGGCCAACTCCTCAGCAGAGCCTTCCCTGCCCTGCTCCCCCGGAAGCCCCTTCTTCTGAATCCTTAAAGCAGGATCTCGCACTGAGCTGGGACTACGTGTCATTGGATGCTGTCTCCAATGGTAAGTGTCACCTATCACGTCAGCAGTTCCCGTAAATACTTGAAAACACGAATCTGTTCCAATGTGAGAGATACGTGAGGGAACAATTTGATCACAGCACAGATTTTACATTTGTTGATGGTGCAGCACCATCCATGAGAAATACTAAGAAGTGCAGAAAACTTGTATCTGGCTGATCCAAACAGGAACACCCAAAGCAGGCACAGCTCAAACATCACCATGTGTGTGATGGGTCACAGCCCCCCACAACTTCTGTTCAATTTCAGATGACCCCCGCTACCACCTCTTCACAGTAACTCCCAAGCAGCAAATCTTCTGATGCCCATTTCCGCAAGCCCGTGTCCAGTAAAGTGCCGTTGTGTGCTGTGGTCTTCTGTATTTCTTAGCCATTTAACGTGTGCCAAAGTACGCTAGCATTTCATTAGGTTCCCATCTGCTTTTATTTTCTGGGTCACTGGTGACATTTTTGAGTGTTGTAAGACTAACCCCCTTTTTGCCCATAAACCCTGTGGTTTCTTCTGTGCCATTCTGCAAATGGTGGAGATTTCTAGGACACATGTTACAGACCTGTGTATTCAGTGAGCTGATATAATAAAGTTTTAGGAAACACATCAGAGCACAGTAACATTAACTATCATCGCCATCACCATCATCATCAGTGTCATCAACCCATGATTCATGGAGGCTGAGACCATGGCTTACAGGCCCTCAGGAGGGCTCAGGGTCTTGCAATTGTAGACCATTCTGTAGACATCAGTTTGCTTGACAGGTCAACAGTCCCCTTTGGTAATTTGTAACTTAGCCATCAAGGGCTTGAACATGCATCACCAGGGACAAATCAGTCATCCTCAGAGAGAAGACCCAAGAAGGAGACATCCCCTGTGGGTCCTGCAAGGGGAGATGCTCAGGGCTGGGACCAGTCCTCCCTGTACTCTTCTGCCCAACCACCAGTCCCCCATGGCCCTGCCTTCTTACCTTTAAGAATTCAAAGTGCTTTAGCATTTGGGCCACTTTCTCAGCGTTCCTTCCCTCATTGAGGAAATCCAGCTCCAAAGGCAGGTTCTTCTTGGCTTCATCCACCAACCACATGAACTCAAACTCTGGAAACAGCTGCTTCACAGCCAGGACAAGCACCTGAAACCCACAGGCACCCCATCAGCCAGTCCATGACTCCCACCAAGGGTGGTCTAGTCCCTGTCCTTCTGCCTGGTCTGGGCATTGACAAGTCCCCAGGCCTCCCCTGGAATAAGGATGGGTGGGAAAGTGGCCCCCTGGGGCCCATCTCTGTAATCCAAATCCTAGATCATAAAAGCCCAACAACCGCCAGCAGAAACAGCTTCCATCCTTTGCTGGGTGTTCCCCAATTGCCCAGCGCTGGGTAAGTGCTATTACTCACCTTATTCTTCCATTTAGTCTTCACAGCAACTCTGGGAGGTATACTCTTATCAGCCCCATATTACAGATGAAAAAAGTTGAGGCTCTCAGAGGTTATATGATTTTTCCTAAATGTGCCCAGCAAGGAAGCCCAGAGCCAGAATTCCCCCTGGGTCTACTCAGCCCCAAACCCTTGCTCTTAAGCACATCACTGAACACACTGAACATCATCACATCTTAAGCCTTTGCTGCTCCTAGATTTGTGCTGCATGGTCCTGTCGATAAAGGGCCATGGGAGGGGGCCACGGCCTGAGCATTTATAAAATCTTTTATGCTTTTGTACATCTAAAATATTTCATGATAAAAAATTATATCGGAATACGAAACCAAGGGTGGACATGACAAGAGGAGTAAGAGATAAGGGATTTGTCCACTTGGATGAAAAGCTTGGATTTCTAGCGATCTGGGCCCACTGTGGATTCTTGAGTCAGGATGTGATGAAAGAGGGAGTTTTAGAAGACTTATGTGGCATTTCAGTTGTCAGTCTAAGGATGTGAAAGAAACATGACTGGCACAGAACCAGAGCCCAGAGATATCTGCAGGGCACAGCACAGCCCCTCTGTGGGCATGGACTCAGTTCAGAGGCTACCCCACCACTGGAGTTCTGGATCTGAGATAGTCTCACAAGTTCACGAACAATGGCTCTGTAGTGAGAAAGCAAGGGTAATGCCAGGGCCATGGGAAATGTTCCAGCATCGGGGTGGGGTGGGGTGGGGCAGAAGGCAACTTTCCTGCCCTCCTATAAACCCTCCTGTTGGTATTCAAAGTCAGGCCTGGGGAGAACCACTGACAGACTCTCTCATCTGTGATTCTTGGTACAGATTTCAGTCCAAGTCCTCTGAGAATCCCCATCTCTGGCCCTGGTCAGACAGAAGGACAAGGAGCAAGAACTCAAGAACCACGGGCCTATTGGAACCAAGAGACCTTCCTCCATTGTTAAAGAAACGTAGTGCTTACGTAGCCCCCCGAATTCATCTATCAAGCCCTAAGCTCAGGGAGACAATGTTCAGAGGTGCGGTCTTTGGAAAGTAATTGGGCCTAGAAGAGACCATGAAGGTGAGGTCCCCATGACAGGTTAGTGTCCTTATAAGAAGAGAGAGACCAAAGCTCCCTGCTTCCCTGCCAGGTAAGGTCGCAGAGAGCAGGCAGCCATCTGTCTACAGCCAGGAAGAGGCTCCCCCTGGGAACAGAATCAACCAATACCTCGAGCCTGGACTTCCCAGCCTCCAGAACTGGGAGAAATAAGTGTCTGTGGCTTAAGCCTCCCAAATGATGGTATTTTGTTGCAGCAGCTAAAGCTGACCAAAACACCACCCACTCCACCCAGAAGGCCTTGCTGGGTCCCAGTCACAAGCCTTCTCTCCTGCTTTTGTTTGCCCTGGTCTCTGATATGATTCCAACACTATATTAGGCACACACAGCACAGCGAAATAAATCCAGAGCAGGGCCATTAACTACAAGGCATTTACAGCTTTGTTTTTAAATCCTATGTCTGAGGCAATGTAACAGACGCCATTCTAAAAGAATCATCACACAGGGTTATTATACTCAATTTCTCTCAAACTCTCTTTAATTACATTTGGCTGCAGTCTAATTTCTTTTAAGGCTTGTCTAGTCTCTCACGGGCCAGACCTGTGACCTCATGATAATCGATTTCGTTTATGTTTTGTTCCTGTTGGTGTCACACGAAACAAGAAGGGAGAGGTGGCAACAGCAAGGGCCTGACTGTGTCAGATCCGGGCACCATGTCTCGTCTCTGTGCCCTCAGAGGGCCCTTGACTGCCACCCGAGGGGAAGCAGAGCTGGTGCACAGGAAACAGAAGCACCTGCCCGGCCCAGGCCGAGGGCACAGCTGTCATCTGAGGCCCCTGAATGCCAGTCTCTCGGCTCCAAGTCTCAGGCAAGGAGCCTCTCGTGTGCTGTGCATGCTGCGTGCTAAATCGCTCCAGTCGTGTCCGACTCCTTGCAACCCCAGGGACTGCAGCCCGCCAAGCTCCTCTGTCTGTGGGATTCTCCAGGCAAGAACACTGGAGTGGGCTGCCAGGGCCTCCTCCAGGGGATCCCCCACCCAGGGACTGACCCCGCAACTCTTATGTTTCCTACACGGGCGGGCGGGTTCTTCACCACCAGCACCCTCTGGGAAGCCCTTGTGTATTTTGCTCCAGCATAGGTTCCAGACCTTCTCACCCAGGAGGGACGAGGAAGGAGCCACAGTGAGCCTCACTCATCTTTTTCAGCCAAGATGTATTTACTGACCAACTGAGGTCCGTCTAGTCAAGGCTATGGTTTTTCCTGTGGTCATGTATGGATGTGAGAGTTGGACTGTGAAGAAGGCTGAGCGCTGAAGAATTGATGCTTCTGAACTGTGGTATTGGAGAAGACTCTTGAGAGTCCCTTGGACTGCAAGGAGATCCAACCAGTCCATTCTGAAGGAGATCAGCTCTGGGATTGCTTTGGAAGGAATGATGCTAAAGCTGAAACTTCAGTACTTTGGCCACCTCATGTGAAGAGTTGACTCATTGGAAAAGACTCTGATGCCGGGAGGGATTGGGGGCAGGAGGAGAAGGGGACGACCGAGGATGAGATGGCTGGATGGCATCACGGACTCGATGTACGTGAGTCTGAGTGAACTCCGGGAGATAGTGATGGACAGAGAGGCCTGGCGTGCTGCGATTCATGGGGTCGCAAAGAGTTGGACACGACTGAGCGACTGAACTGAACTGAATGACCCTGGACCAGCCAGCCGCAGGTACACACAGAGACCCACATGTAGCCAAGTGGGATCTGTATCAGGCGATGAGGCTCCTGTGGCCACACACTACCTCCTCATTGTCGACTGTTTGGTCACTGTCATTTGTGAAATTTTAAATTATCATTAATATCCAAACAGCCCTGAAAGGCACCTTAAAGATTTTTCTGTTACCAATCAATTATGTAATTAGTCCTTACTAATACTATTGGTTATTCAGTTCAGTCGCTCAGTCATGTCCGACTCTTTGCGACCCCATGAATCGCAGCACGCCAGGCCTCCCTGTCCATCACTATCTCCCGGAGTTCATTCAGACTCACGCCCATCAAGTCCGTGATGCCATCCAGCCATCTCATCCTCAGTCATCCCCTTCTCCTCCTGCCCCCAATCCCTCCCAGCATCAAAGTCTTTTCCAATGAGTCAACTCTTCGCATGAGGTGGCCAAAGTAATGGAGTTTCAGCTTTAGCATCATTCCTTCCAAAGCAATCCCAGAGCTGATCTCCTTCAGAATGGACTGGTTGGATCTCCTTGCAGTCCAAGGGACTCTCAAGAGTCTTCTCCAATACCACAGTTCAAAAGCATCAGTTCTTCAGCGCTCAGCCTTCTTCACAGTCCAACTCTCACATCCATACATGACCACAGGAAAAACCATAGCCTTGACTAGACGGACCTTAGTCGGCAAGGTAATATCTCTGCTTTTGAATATACTTTATATCATTAATGATAAAAGCAGTCAAAGATTTTATTGGTTGATATTAATTGCTAATAAGTTAGTAAACTAATTCATAACCCCTGCAACTTTGCAGGACTCATAAAACTGGTTTCCAAACCATTCTCTGGTGGTTGGCAAGTCACTCCCTTGGTTACTTTGAAATGAGAGGGTCTGTTTGGATGGAAGTTAGTGGTTCATAGTTTTAGAGGACGTCATCCCCTTTATAGGAAGTCACCAATTTGAAAATGTGATGCCAGCAATGAAGCCCAGAAAACACACGTACTCCCATAATTTTGTACATAATTTGGGGGTTTATCACTCCTTGAACTTCAACGAGAGGGTTGAGGTCAGGTTAAGAGGCATCCGGTCCAAAAAAAAAAAAAAAAAAAACGAGTCATCTGATCCCAATCTAGAACAGTTTGGGCTGCTGCCACTTTGGACTTTTCTGAGCTTGGGAAAAGAAAACGAAATTCCATTTCACCCTCTGTTTTAATTCAGTTCCCTTCTGAAGAGCCTGCCCCCAGTAGATTCTTTTAAGTTTTTCTTTCCTGACAACAGATGCAATCAACTAAAATAAAACAGGTGTTGTTATCAATTTGACTTTTTGATTTTTCTCCCAAATTCATCTTCTCCATAAAATTCTTCCAACTGCCAGTGTTTTCACCAGTGCCTAGCACGTATTCAACACTCAGCAGATGTTTACTGAATATTCATGTGAATGAATGAGTGAATAAATGAACATTCCAAAAGGTCTGCCTTCTCCCCAGAAATAGTTATATGCTCACATGTGCATTATACAGATGGATTACATCTGTACGCCTTGGAGATTTGGGTGGAAGAAGGGATTACCTCTGAATGTGGGGGAACCACAGTTTTGAAATGCCTGAGAATATTCTACTAGACTTGAAGCCTTGTTAATTAATCAGAGTATATTCAACAATTAATAGTTCCTTCAAGGGAGAATAATGAAATCATTTTCCTATAGGACTGTTGGCTCCCAGGAAGAAAACTAAATTATGGACCACACAGAAACATAATGGAAAAATTGAGAGTCACATAAAAGTTTGAAAATTAGTGATTGCTATATATGATGGCAAAAAAATGGGAATTATCATTATTCAGACACAAGCACCACACTATGAGGCACTTGATATACATGCTCTCATTTCTTCCTCTTCTTGCCCATTTCACAGACAAGGAAATTGGATCCAAGAGGTTAAAGTACTTCTCAAGGTCACATAGCTTGCAATTTCAAATGCAGGACTCAGACCCACTTTTTCTTTCTTCCTTTCACTTCTTTCTTTACTCAGTCCTGTCTCAGGCAACACAATATAGGACAATACAATAGAGAGCCTGAGATAAAGCATAAAAGGAGCTTTGTAAACTGTAAAATGCAGCTGAAATGCGAGTTACTGCTATCACCTTATTATATATTATAAAAGAAATAATGGTCCATGGGAAAACAGGACACTAAATAGAATGCCTGCATGGATCCGAGCTGGTAAAAATGGATGTTCGACAAGGATCGAAAATCAATTCAGAGTGATGTAAATAGCTTACCGTTCATGGGGTTTATCTTTGTTCAGATAAGTTATTAAAGTGCATACTGTTTAGAAAACAGAAATTACAGGGTGAAGAGAAGTTTCCAAGGGATGATCTACATCTCTGGGGCTTTCAAAAATGTATTAAAAAAAAATAAAATCAGCTGTTGGATTCTGTGCCAACACAAACATTACCTAGCCACCCACTGTTCAATCAACACACTCAGAAAAGAAACAAGATGACAGACAGCATGCACTGAAAATGTTGTTCCAAAAAAATCAAAAACATAACTGTCACAGGTCTTTATTTTTAGAGACCCTGGGTGTGAGCCGGAGGCCATTCAGTGGGGGATAGGATTCTGGTGCTCAGATCTGAGCACCCTGCCCTAATGTTGCAGACCTTGAGGACAGGTGATACACGAAGGACCTGGTCAGGAGTTAGATTCTTTAGGATAGAGCACGGGGTGTTCATTACCAAGTTCAGAAGCTTGAGAGATAACAGGGTGTAATACAGGGTAGTGCTCTTGAAACCTGGGAATGATGGTCTTAACACTGCCTCACAGGTCAACTGAGTCCTGCCCTGTTCTCAGACAGGAGAGTGGCAGTGATTCCCAGCCTGCTAAGTAAGCTCCCTGCTCTCGTGGGCAGGCAAGGACTGCTGCAAAGCCAGCCCGCCAGCAGACAGATAGACTCTGCCTTGTCAGTTCACCCCTTGCTGCTGAATCATTGTTCCAATCTCTGGGCCCAATTAGTCTGGCTCCGGACAGCCACTCAAATCAATAAGAGTCACTGGCCGTGCATCGAGAAGTAGAGTTGCCTCAACTATTAAAGGGACAATATCAGGTGATGATGACAAAGCTGAAAACACCCTTGGCTGTGCCTTTCTCTTTTGTGCAAAGTCACCGACACCATCAGGTTCATCACCGTTTACTGAGAGTCGGTCTCTGATTCTCTGGCACCAGTCAGCAACTCTCCCCAGGACTGTCTCCTTCCCCAGGAGAAGGCCCAGGTTCACAGGAGGCACAAACACCAGGGTGGCACATGCTCCTGGGCGCCAACCCACACGCCATTTATTTCCCCATCTTCCTGGCCAAAAGAACCTCTATTTTGTGCATGTTTCATGACCTTCAAGGAAGGCAGACCTTAGCCTGAGAAGGTGAATCACAATTGGTCTGAGGCAGTCAAAGTGGTCCCAATCCTCTTGCCAAGACTGCTTCAGGCTTGGGCAAGTAGGCCTGCTTCTGGCCAATGAGTACTGAAAGAAATTCTACTGAACAGCTACTCCTTAATACAAGGAAAGACACTGGTAATCACAGGAACCCTGCAGCTGTTTGAGGGCCACGAGGAGCACTACCTTAGAAGGACAAGCCAGGAAGCTGAGCTGGCAGAGTGGGAGACACAAAGCACTGCGGTCCTGAAAAGCCACAGTGATGTGCTGGATTAGTCAACCTGAAACAGCTGGCCCCACTTGTAGATGTCTTGAAATGTGAGATAATATAGGTTACTATTATTTATACCACTGTGAGTTGGATTTCCTGATACACACAGCTAAAAGCATCCTAAGTGATATAGCGAGTAGTCCCCACCTCCTTATTCTCAAAAGTTTCAGTCTTGTAAACCTCTATCCTTACAGCAGATATGTGTTTGGATTTACAAGCCCACTTCGTAAACTGCAAATATCCAGAAGTTAAGCCTATGAGCCACTCTCCCCGTAGGATGAACTACTTTACCCAAATTTTCTTCCTCTCAAGACAAGGCTGGGACCAACCACAGGGCTGAAGAGGAGATAGAGACAATAATGGGCAGTGGGAGAGAAGTCCGAGGGCACATGACACCTGGAGTTAGCAAGAAAAGCAGAACCAGAAGGCTCTGCAGAAAAGCACTTTGTCTCCCCTCTATCTCCAAGTTTCCGGCAGGCATGACAGTCCTAACACCTCTCAGAAATCATTCTTTCCCACCAAGCACACCCAAAAAAATATCACCCCTAAAATCAAGGTACCATGTAGGTCTGGGCTTAATTTAGGTCTGAAAAAAAAAAAAGTCATGCTCATTTCACATATAAAATAAAATGAGCTTTCCAGTTGGCGCTTCTTGGTTGTAAACCAGAGAAGGGTGACCAAGTTAAGACTTTTCCCACCAGAGGCCAAGCACAGTGAGAAGGCAGTACCACTCTGTGCTGCTGCTGCTGCTGCTGGCGGTCCACAGAAGACCTCAGGCCTCGCTTCCAGCTTCTCTCCTGCAGGCCGTGAGTGCAGGTCTCTGGTCCCCCTTGAGATCCCAGTCCCAGCCACTGCAAGGGAGCCACTACTCTGTATTCGGCACATGGCCACACGGCTGGTAATTTCAAGAAAAGCATCTGATGCTTATCTCAGGGAGGATGATGCCAAATCTTCACCACTGCTATTGTTGCAGTTGACCTTACGGCCACCGTTACTTAGGGAGGGGCGAGGCTCTGGGCAGAGGAGAGATGTCAGCTGTCCTCCCAGCCCCCGTGGGCCCTGTGGGTACCACCAGGCAGAGACAGGTTCCAGCCCAACTCAGGTGTGGCCGCGGGGTCCCAGGAATACCCAGGGACCCTCCGAGACTGGCAGTGCACTTCCATCTGTGGCTGCTCCATACCACGGACTGATGCTTCAGAAAACCCAGGTTTCCAGGTGGATGCCTAGTACCACTCAGCAGCCCCGCTCCCGGTCCCGGTCAGCTCCCTTCTCCAGCGCACCCGGCAGGATTCCAAACCTTCATCCCCCTCAAGCCTCCATGCCACCTCCTACCCCCTCCTTCTCAGCAGATGGTCTTACCTCCCACTTCAGAGGAAAAAATAGACACTATCAGGCTGGTACAACTCAGCTGCCCACTGTCCCCGCCTCCCCCATCTGCCCCACTCACTCATCTGGACCCAGCCTCAAGAACAAAGCTCTAGCTCCAGAACAAAGGCTGCCAAAGCCTTACGCTTCCACCTGTGTCCTTAGGGCCCAGTCCCTCCAAGCATCTCCCGCCCCAGCTCTATCAGTTACTGCTCTCCCCTGAATCTCTAAGCCCCCAACTCCGCTGCCCCTTCCCCATCAGCAACAGCCTCTGCAAGACCCCCACCTAATCCTGTGCTTAGATCTAACCACTACCCTCACTGTCCCCTACCATCCAAGGCCAAACGTGGAAAGGGTAGTCTCCATTAACTGTCTCCACTCCCTGAGTCCTCAATTCTCTTTCACCCCCACTCACCCCATCGTCCCTGTTCTTCCCAAAAAACTCTAAGTCACCAAATCCAACATACTCTTTTCAAAGTTTTACTAATTTACATTCCACTTGGCAATATCAATTAATTCTGACAGACTCTGTTTTCCAAAACGACTGCAACAATGTCTCCCACTCTAGTGCTCTTCTGGAACCATGCCATTCCCCCATCAACAGGCAGAGTCTATTTCACTGCCTCTTAAGCCTAGGGTCAAATCTAGTCTAGGCTATGGTTTTTCTAGCAGTCATGTAAGGACATGAGAGTTGGACTGTGAAGAAAGCTGAGCACCGAAGAATTGATGCCTTTGAACTGTGGTGTTGGGGAAGACTCTTGAGAGTCCCTTGGACTGCAAGGAGATCCAACCAGTCCATCCTAAAGGAGATCAGTCCTGGGTGTTCCTTGGAAGGACTGATGTTAAGGCTGAAACTCCAATACTTTGGCCACCTGAGTATGAGTCTCCCATGAGTCTCCTTGCTGATAAATCCAGAAACCTGTATTCCCAGCCTGAATTATAGACGGGCTTCCCAGGTGGCTCAGTGCTAAAGAATTAGCCTGCCAAGCAGGAGATAGTAGGCTCAGGAAGATTCTCGGGAAGAACTTCCTGGGTTGGGAAGATCCCCTAGAGAAGGAAATGGCAACCCACTCCAGGATTCTTGCCTGGGAAATCCCACGGACAGAAGAGACTTTTGGGCTATATAGTTCACGGGGTCGCAAACAGTCCGACACAACTCTAGTGACTAAACAAGAGAGCAACATCGTATAGTACATGGTTGCTCCTTCACCCACTCCGTTTGTTCTGACATCCATGCCACCCCCTTATTGCATAAGAAAGTACATTCCCCAGGCTCCCTTGCCAACCAGCTTCCAGCTAGGTTTGGCCGCATACAGGGGCACAGGAGGAGGTGAAACACCCCCACCTCAAACAGAATCTGTGGCTCCAGCACCACGTGATGGACCCGATGGCCAAGACCCGCTCCCCTCAGGTGGCCCCAGCACCTGGGATCCAAGGAACCACCTCTTCTTGTCCCTCCGCTACAAGCGTAGCAGTGGCTTCCTGCCTTGGGTGACCATCTCACCATCCCATTTGGCTTCTCAATGATTCCATCCCCGGTGAACCGCATGTTCTGTTTTAAACTCCCTCTGACGTCCCTAGAGCAAGTTATTTTTCCCCAACTGAACCCAGACTGATACACATGGTTAACGGCCCCCAAGTTTAATCACGGAAGCCAGAAATATATGATTCGTTTCCATTCCCATCCATACCAGTATCTTCCCTCAATCCATGTGAACCAAGCTGGCCACAAGGTCCTGATGCCCCCACCCCGTGAATCCATGCCTCTCCCCCGCCCCCATGACACTGCTTCGGTTCACACCACTGCTCTCTCAGAGCAGTGCAGCAGCCCCTCAGTTAGTCTCCCTGGCTGCAGTCTTCCTGCCTCCCCGGACATCCTCCAGACTGTTAACACACTTTTATTTCTAAGGCACGTCTGATCATGATGTTGCCCTGATTAAAATTCTTAAATGGTTCCCCACTGACTGCAGGAGAAACTCAGATCTGCTCGGTTCCCCAGTAAATGTGTACTTACTATGTGCTCCACCCTGTACCTGAGCCTGGAACCCAAGGACCAAGGACCAAGGACCAGGTGTTCCATCCTGCCTACCTTCCCAGCCTCACCTGCACCCACACCCAGCTCAAACCATCTGAACCAGCTGACACTCTCCACGTGCACCCTGCTCCCCTAAGACTCGAGACCTTCGGCTAGGTCACCCTTCCACTGTCCAGTGGTCTCATGGGCGCCTCGGTGAAGCCCCTCTGACGTCCTCATCAGTCCAGGCTCCACGGCACCTTGCCAACACCCCTTAGATGGAGCTCACAGTCGAGGACTGTTTGTGTTCAGGCCTCCACTAAACGGGGAGGCGCGCTCTCCAAGGATGAAGAGGGAGGTCACTCACTCGTGTGTCCTATGCACCTGTCAGGTTTACTCAAAGACAGCTGAAAGAATGAACTAAGTGTCCAAAGTGAGGACAGGGAACCAAGGAAAGGGAAAGGAAGGAGGGGAACATGCTGGCAGGGTTAGCAGGCTTCGGACCTCCCTGGGGCTGCTGGCTATGGCCCAAGCCTTGGCCACTCACCCTTTCCCCTTGCTCGAGGCAGGGAGCTAGAAGAGTCCAGAAACACAGGATCCACTAGAGCTGTCTCAGGGCCACTTTAGGGCACGTGCGTTTGCTCATGCAGAACAAATATCAGAGAAGCAAATGAGCTCCCTGCATAAACATTTCTACGTGATCTCCGTGTTATGTTCAAACTCCTTGGCTGACCACATGCTCCCGTTCATTATAATTGACCAGATTAGGATGTAGCTTTTTCTACCCCCAAGGAAATTACTTATTTGGGTCACCTCGTTTCTACAACATCCCCCCCCCTACTACAAGGTCTCCTTGGCCCCATCAGTTGCCCACATGTTCTGAGACCATCCATAGACAATTCCCAGGAATGAATCAAAAATCAGCCATGGGTCCCGGGGTCGCAGTGTTGTCACGACACCTTTGTGATCTCAAGCTCTCCTCTCTCGCTCTGTGATTCAGAGGCCCACACTCCACCCCACAGGCCTTCCACCAGTTTCACTGGGACTGCCCAGATCCCAGGGAAATATAGAATGAGGATGAAGGGAGGGGAGGAGGAAGGCTCTCACCTCCATCAGAAGAATGTCCTTTGAGCTCTGAGCCTGCACCTTCGGGTGCTGGACCTTCACAGCCACCGTCCGCCCATCACGCAGCACGGCCTTGTGGACCTGGGCCAGGGAGGCCGCTCCCAGAGGGGTGTCATCAAAGCTTAGGAACAAATCATGAATCTGTCAAGAGAGGAGAAGAGAGGACAGGGCAGTTACGAGGACTCAACTCACTTAGAGGGGCGGAGGGAGGATAGGCCAGGGCCTCCGCCGGCGGTGGCAAATGCCTCCATGACAGACTTCTCCTCTCTCAGCTGCTTTGCCTGGGTCCTTTGCAGCCATAGAAATTCACACACACCTGTCCTCACTCCGGAAGTGAGACAGAAAACACATGTGGAGGACATGACTTACCTGTGCTTGGAAACCCAGCTCATCTCTACTTAAAGCCAAAAAAGTGCCATCTAGAATGTCCAAGATTAGGCATCATCCATCCATTTAATCACCTACCATTGGACCTCCAGGGGCTTCCCTGGTGGCTCAAATGGTAAAGAATCTGCCTGTAAGGGAGGAGACCCAGGTTCAATCCCTGGGTCAGGAAGATCCCCTGGAGAAGGGAATGGCCACCCATCCCAGTATTCTTGCCTGAAGAATCCCGTGGACAGAGGAGCCTGGTGGACTATCGTCCATGGGGTTGCAGAGAGTCGGACACGACTGAGCAATGAACACGTGCACCATGTGTGCCTCCAAGGCTCTCACATACAGATACACTCAAAAGTTAACAGAACCTGGGCCCAGGGCAGCTCAAGACAGGGCATCAGATGGAAGATGCTTCAACCCCGCCAACTTGGAAAGCTCAAGGACACGTGGGCTGCAGGCTCCAAATCCAGCAATGACCACTTGTTGCTGCCTGAGACTCGATGCAGGTCCCAGAGTTCACTCTTGACCCGGCCTCCTGGCAGAGTTCCCAGGCTGCAGACCAGAGTCGGGCTTTTGGTCTTCACGGGTGATGCCATGCCAGGTATCCTGGGCAATCCCCGTCCTCTGTGCCTCACTTGCTCTACGAATCGGACCGTATACCCCGTGCTCTTTAATCTCTTCTTCCCTTCTTCCTGGACTTACCTGGTGGCTCAGACGGTAAAGCGTCTGCCTATAATGTGGGAGACCCAGGTTCAATCCATAGGTCAAGAAGATCCCCTGGAGAAGGAAATGGCAACCCACTCCAATGTTCTTGCCTGGAAAATTCCATGGATGGAGGAGCCTGGTAGGCTTACAGTTCATGGAGTTGCAAAGAGTCGGACAGGACTTAGCAACTTCACTTTCCCTTCTTCCTTCCTCCTGTTTCCCTCTTAGAAATGCCATCCCAGTTCTCCTGAAGCAGAAGGTCTTTCTGACTTGAGTGGTTATCAGCTAAACAGTCTAGATAGGAATACTCTCCCAGATGGGAAGGAGGGCCCCAAAAGCCTCTTGTAGAATTTCCCCAGGGCAGAAATCTTTATCCCCTCCATTTCTTGAGTCCCCTGGATAGCCTCACAATTCTGGAAAAGCCAGACATTCACACGCACACATTCACACACCTCTTCTCCTTCTCACGCCAGGCTCTCATGCCAAGGTTGATGCAACCCCCGGCCCCCACTGCCTCACTTTGCCCCCCTTCTGCAGTGGCCACTCCACGCTGCCCCTCGGCCCCTCGCCTCTCCCTGGACTTCGGAGGTTCATAGGACCCACAGCCTCCCCCACGCCATCCCTTTGTTTGCTAGGCCGCACCATCACTCCGCTAATCTCCTCTCATAAATCACTCCCTCCAGTCCTGTCATCATTTTTGTAGCTTTCACTGACTCCATGCCATTTGTCAATATCCTGCGGGGGCCAAAGGTCCAGGCAAACGCGGGAGGGGCCTCCCCTTTTCTCACGGACAATGCGTCCAGACTGGCTTCCCGTCCCCCGCCTTCCCGTCCCCCGCCTTCCTCACTTTGTACCTCTCCTTAGCTCCCCCTTCCCCAACCACGCAACCTGTCTTTTTCCCTCCCTCGTGAGTTCTGGGCTCCCTGAGGGCCAGCTCCTTCCCACATCGTCACCCTGAATCACCCAGGGTCTCTCCACACAAGAACCCATTATCCTGGGCCTGGGCGTAGACTAAGAACGACAGGACCACCCACCCTCCATACCGCATTAGAACACCAGCTCCAAAAAGGCAGTGAATTTTTTTCTGTTTTGTTCGCTGCTGACTTCCTTGCACTTAGAGCAGGACCTGAACTAGTCGGTGCTAAACAAATATTTGTTGAAGGATCAAATCCACTATTCTATTGGAGAGGGGTTGAATCAACTCTTTCCTCCTTTTGAAATGGCTGGACCACCCCGCTCCCACAGCCCTCCTACTCCAAAGGCCTCACACGTGTAAAAGCATGTGTTGGGAGTAGGATTCACCTGGGGGCACCCCACCTGTTACTCCAGGGTGGGTGTGAGACCCTGGCCTGCTGAGTCAGAACCCCCAGGGACCATGGACCATCCTGATTAGATGACAGGTGGACACATGACCCAACTGGTGCAATCAGACTCAACTGTTCTGTTTGACCAGTAGAAGGGCTTTTCTTGCTGTTCAACCCGAAGCTGAAAACTGAACTTGAAGTCTGGAGCTACCAGGGGTCACACAGTAGAAACAAAGAGGAGAGCCAAGCCTGGAAAGAGTGAGTCCCGGTCACACTGGTCCTAGCCACGCCTTGGTGCCCACCCCATAATATCTTTTTTTTTTTTCGCTGAAGGCAGTGTGAGTTGTTTTCTGTCACACACAACTGAAGGGGCTCTGACTGATGCAGTGTGCACTCAGGCCCCAGCTGGAATAGATGAAAGAAACCTGGGCATTGTGCCTGGTGCCCCCCAAGAGGCTCTGTGTGTGTAAGCTCCATCCCCTCCCCACCCTCTTTCTGGGACTGAGATCCAGAAACAGAAGGGGTGGGATTTCAGCAACGCTCCCGTCCGTTACATAATGGCAACCACACCACTTCCTAGGATGCCCTCTGGTAATTCCTGAAGGAAGCACCAAGGAGAAGGCTTTTCTGGGGGAAAAAAAAAAAGCTGTGAACTCAGACCCTCACCTCTGGCAGCTAGACTGGGCCAATCTCCTCACTACAAGGAGGTCTTGGGGGTAATCCGAGCCTACCCCCACCCCAAGCCTCTGCCTGGCTCCCTGGGAACATTTCGCTCATGCTCTGAGAAGGACAGCCAGTCTTCGAATCCGTGTCATTGCAGGGACATTGCAGAGTCACTGCAACCGAAGACTGACATGGCATCCCTAGGGCTGTGTGTCCACAAGAGCTGCCAGAAGGGGGGAGGGGGCAGGGGGAGGGGAGAACCAGCCAGGGCAAGCAGAGCCCAGCCTCCAGGTAAGAGGAAGGCTGGTCTCCCATAGCCTGGGAATGTGGAGGGGGCCTTCTACAATCCCCTGCTCCCACCAGGGGCTGGAATGGGGGGCGATCCCAGGACCACCCAAGCCCAAGTGCCAATTCGGCACCCTGAACGAGGCTGAGCTGTGAGGACTAGCTCAAATCCCCCATTTGACCAGTGGAAGCAAATAGAGGCCAGGGAAATAAGGGTGCACCAGTCATGGGGCGCAGGGAACCTGCTGGACAGATAGCCTACCCCACCCACC
>SJYQ01005605.1:190425-204432 GCA_006410935.1 Redunca redunca | reverse complement strand
CCCCTGCCCCCACCGCCTCCCGGAGCCCCTGGGGCCACCCTTCCCCTCTATCAGTAATCACACACCCACACCCCACTGTGCTTAAACACACACACACACACACACACACACACACACATTAACTGATTGCTAGTGAATGTTTCTAGCTGGCTTATAAAAAAAGGTAATTAAAGATTGGTGCTACAGCCTGTAATTAAATATGAATAAAGTATCTCTAAATGGAACCTTGATTCAAAGTGTTCGCTGAAAGTATTTTATGCTGGTAGAGAATAAGGAAAAATAGACCCTGTCCTGAAAGCAGAATTATACCCCCCATGCAGTTGAAACAAATGCCACCCCCCTCCAATCAGGCCTCATCCCCCCAGCCCTTTCAGCAGAAAACCATTAGCAGAAACAAACTGCAGCATTTGCAGCAATTAGATTCAAGCAGGGCCCTCAGCTGCCTCCAGTCACTCGCAGGAACCTGTCTCCCTTTCTAAGGCTTCCTTTCCCCTGTGCTCTCATTTCTTCCCCTCTGGGTCTGGCGGCAAAATCAATTAAGTAAAACAACTACATTTTAAAATGACTAGTTATGTGCTTTTTAATTACTGTCGGCCCATGATTCAAATATATCGATGTCCCTGTCTGGAAGACGAAAAATAATCAGAAAGAAAGTTGCTCTAGCTTTGTATGATGTGTGTGTGCATGTGTGTGCGTGTGCATGTGCGTGTATGTGTGTGTGTGTTGGGGAGTTTATGGACATCAGAAAGGCCAGAAAAAACATGTCATCCCTAGGGGGTTAGCTGACCAGAGGCTCAGGTTAAGACTTTGTAACACGAATATATGAGATGCTGCTGCTGCTGCTGCTAAGTCACTTCAGTTGTGTCCAACCCTCTGTGACCCCATAGACGGCAGCCCACCAGGCTCCCCCATCCCTGGGATTCTCCAGGCAAGAATACTGGAGTGGGTTGCCATTTCCTTCCCCAATGCATGAAAGTGAAAAGTGAAAGTGAAGTTGCTCAGTCGTGTCCAACTCTTAGCGACCCCATGGACTGCAGCCTACTGGTAGGCTGGCTCCTCTGTCCAAGGGATTTTCCAGGCAAGAGTACTGGAGTGGGGTGCTATTGCCTTCTCTGATATGAAATGATGGATGTTAACTAAATTTATTGCCATAATCATTTCACAATATATATGTCAAACCATCACGCTGTACACCTTAAACTATACAGTAAGGAGTATCAATTACATCTCAATAAAACTGGAAGGGAAAAGATGTTGACTGGCTTCAGCTGAGGTCCAGGAATCGAGAGACCACATGACATGATACCCCAGTCCAGGGCAGAGTGACTCCCAAGAACATCAGCCAGGAGGAGTCCCACGAAGCCAGGTTACCGGGCACTGTTTCCAAAATGCCACATTGAGGACCCAAGTGCTGGCCAGGTCCTCATTCAGCCCAAAATAAGGAGGCAGGAAGTCAGGATCTTTGGAGAAGCCTCAATAATGATCCCTGGGGAGAGTTCCACTTGGGTCTCTCACCCAGCCCCACCAGAGCCTACAGCCAAGCAGTCTCGTGAGGACTGGGGCATCAATCACAGGGTAGAGAATGTCCCAGATTTTCCAGGATGGTCCAGTAGGAAATATCCTCTCCTGTTGCCCCCACACTCATTCACCTCAGACCTCTTCTGGATTCAGAAACGACATCCCCATATGATAAAGCTAACAAATCGAACAGACCCTTAATGGGCCAGCTCTAGAAAGAAGCAAATCCAGGCCTTGATGCCGGGGCCAGGCAGTTCCCAGTGAGGAGCCAGGACGACTGCCCGGGGCACCTGAGTGGGTTACCATGGCATCAGCAGCAAACGACATCTGGCTCTCACAGTCTTGAGATGGCCCACCCCACACCTGGCTGGGTGCCAGCGGCCTTTGGCTGCCGCCTGATGGGGAGAAGGACAAGTCCCTGTGCTAATGAAGTGGCAGGAGTGAACGGTACCCACCCCAGCCTGGGGCAGACAGCAGAGCTCTAGCTGGCTAGAACTCTGCAAAACACTGTCCAAGCCTGCCTTGAATAGGAAATCCATTCCCCGCTCTGGGCAGCATTCCCCAGGAGCCTGCCCCCAGAATCCCCACATCTCACAGTTGCCCCATCAACTGCTACCCGAGTTGCTGCAATTCCTGCCCCTTGAGCAGGGGCTGGACTTAATGACCATCACTCCTAACAAAGAGCACGTCGAGGAAAGGACACTGTCCAGTTTCCAACTTCACCGTGATGTCCTCCTCGCTTTCTCTCTTGGAACGATTGCCTGGGGGAAAGCAAGCTGCATGTCACGAGGTCCCTCAAGCAATCTGTGGAGAGGCCCATGTGGTAAGGATCCGAGGCCTCCTGCCAACCATGGGCCATCTTGAAGGCAGCTCCTCCCTCCCCACTCAGGCCTTCCGATGCCTGCACCCCAGCTGACATCTTGACTAGAACCTCATGAAGAGACTGAGCCGAAGCCATCCAATGGGTCACCCCCAAGTTCCTGACCCTCAGAGACCTTAAAACATCAGACGCCTGTTGTTTTCAGGCACTAAGTTTAGGGGTGATTTGTTATGCAGCAGTAGCTGATTAATGGACCCCGAGCACACCCTGCCAGACATCACTAATCAATCACAGCTTCACTCCTGCTGGGCCCAGATGATGCCTCAAAATCTCTCTCAACCCCGAGCTCCAGGCAGCCACTACCAACTGACCAGAGTTAGCATATGAGATAAAACCAATCTGCCATTCCTTAGCCTAAGACAGAGGGTGAGACAGTTGGATGGCATCACTGCCTCAATGCTCACAAGGTGGGGCAAACTCTGGGAGATGGTGGGGGACAAGGAAGCCTGGCGAGCTGCAGTCCACGGGGTTGCAAAGAGCTGGACATGACTGAGCAACTGAACAAGCCTAAGCCAGACAGTCAACAAATATACACGTGACAGAAACCCCGGTAGGAACACGGACCAACAAGACAGGCAGTCCCGAGCCATGAGGGGACCGTGGTCCAGCAGAATATCCTACTGGAAGTAGGCGACAGTCTCTGAAAAACACACCATTCCAGCATGACCTGCTGGAGAGGGTGCCCCCTTCCCACTGCGCTTCACCCAGCCCCAAGGGACCCTCCTGCAAGGTAAGCAGAGGGGACCTCCAACACCACCATACAGACCCTGGGGGGCCAGGGGAGAGGACAGGGCATCCAAGTGTCTGTCTGCCCACTCAACAGCTGCTCTGCCTCAAGGTGTGGGCACCCCCGTCTGCAGCTGCCCATCAATTTACTATAACAAAAATCACATCAACAATAATAGCTCAAGGACACCTAGATCCTTTCATGGAAGCTGTGTTCTCTCTGGGGTTCTAAAAGATCAAAGCGTCGGTTCTGCAGAGCTGTTACTTACTGCTACTGCCAAGCTGGGCCAACAGCAGAACTTGAGGCCCTTCTCAACAAGGGTCACCCTCAGAAATAACAAAACATCATTCCTGTTGAAATTCTTGCAAGGAGGCTGGCACAACACTCAACTCTTACCAATTTGCTGAAGCACCTCCAGGTACAGGTTGATCATCTATCTGGCTCTGCCAAGGGCATCACAGGTCAGACTAAGCTCCTTTTCTCCTGCGGGATGGTGAAAAGTAGCTGACAGAAAGAGAAGCAAGAAGCCAGGGGCAGCCACACCCTAGGAGAGCCATGGTGTGTTTCCTAGGAATGCCCACCTGCTAGCCAGGACAGTCAGATCCAAGAGGCAGCAATGCAAGCTCAGGGTCAAACTGCCCTGACTCAAATTCTGGCTCCAAGGTGCATCAGCTTGGGCAGTGATATAATCCCCTGCTGCCTCAGCTTTCTCATCTGCAAAATGGGAATTTTGGTACCTACCTCATAGTATTGTATGAAACATCATACATAAACAGTCTAGGATAGAGCCAAAGAAGACCCCCCAGTAATGGTAGCAGGAATAGTGGGTACCCCATCTGACATCTCCATGAAGAGCACACAGTCTAATGAAAAGGGCATTGGAACAAGGAAGCTATCAGGTCGGCTCTATGAGTGAGTGAAAGCCACCATCCTCTTTCACCTGAAGACTCCTAACTGGTCTGCTCATTCGTGTTCCTTTCTCTGCCAAGCCCTCTTCCACATACAGCTCTGGTGAGTTTTTCCAAACATAAGCTGATCATGTCACGTCTCCCTGCTTCCACCACATCACCAGCTTCCCAGGGTCAAGATCCTTAGCACGACCCACAGGGGCTGACCTTGCCTACCTCTCCTGCCCCTTCTCCTCTTTCTGGCCCCCTCCAGCTCTCTCTGCCCCGAACAGAAGGCCTCTTTTGATGACCAGCGCACTCCCTCCCTGCCCACTGCAGGGCCTTTGCACGTGCCATCCTCTCTGCCTAGAAGGAATGAATAGGAATTCCTCCTCGAGGGAATTCCTACTCATCCTTCAAGTCACAGCTCGATGGTCACCTCTGCAGGGAAGCCGCCTTGTGTACAGTCTCAGAGCTCACTGCCCTCCTCAACAGCCATCACACAGTTGCCCTTTGCCTCAGTTTACATTTGCTGCATCTCCCTCTTCCCGTCCAGATAACAGACTTCTGCCCCTGCTCAGCATTGCCGTCAAGGTACCTGGCACATAACTGGTGAATGAATGGAGGTGAGGTTTTAATGTCCCCATCCTCTTCCTGGCGAGGGGTCTCCGGGCCTTCCAGCTGATCCGGGGCAGCTAAAGTGGCTACAGTTCCCTCCAGGTGGCTGGGCACCTTGAGCGCTGCGGGTGGAGGGACTCTATGGAAATGTTGTGATAATAATGATTAATAAAAAGCAGATAAACACCCAGTGTGGCTGGCCAGCCCCGGGAAGCCATCCATTAGATCTGTCATTCATTAGCAGTTGGGGGGAGGGTGCAGTCCAATCAGATCTCCTCAGTTTAAGCAAACCTTCTGTAAATTGTAGGCTGCAGGCACTGACATTTGATAAATTATTCTTCATAATCCACCGTGGGCTGTCATAAATCTAATCTTTCAACATTCCCCATCTTAATAACTTGTCCAGCCGCACAGGGTGACAGGTCTATGTCTCTGCCTGTGATAGAGATCTCTGGGGTATCGAGACCAGAGATCCCAGGCAGTGCAGTGTGAAGTTGAGAACCAACCCCCTCCCACAGCCAGGGCAGGTATCCCCTAGATGATCAGAGCACAGAGATGGTGAGTTGTCTGTGGAGATGAGAACTGTCTGGGTGGGGGTGGGGGTGGGCGGTTTAGGGCTGTGCCAAGTGTTCACATCCCATCACAGCACCCAGACACAGGGGGTGCCAGGAATTCAGACCCAAGACCCGGACAGGCTGAGTTCTACACCCTCTGCTGCAAGCCTGCCCATCTGAGGACTCACCACTTCTTCCTCAAACTCAAGCTTGGCCAGAATAAGGGATGTCACAATATCTTTGCTCCATGGGGACTGAATGTTTAACCATGGGAAAGTCCTAGTCTTTGCTGCTCTTATGTAATTCCCTACCCTCTCTTGAGGTTAGGTAGAGGAGATATCACCACCCCCATTGCACACAGGAGAACATAGCCCCTAAAGGTCACTCATTTGTTCATCCAACAAATGCTCACCGAATGACTGCCATGTGCAGGGTCCCTGGACTAGTCACTGGGGACCCGATGGGGAGAATGAGTCCTAACTGGGTATGGCCACCACCCCCTGGAGTCACTACTGGAACGTCAGGTCCAGTAGGGAGACAGGAATTAATTATGAAATCACAAAGAAATAGGAGCCTGTGCTCAGAGGGTTAAACCTGGGCTGGGAGAACTTCTTGGAGGAGGTGACAAAGAGCTGAGCTCTGAAGGATGAGGAGCCAGTTAATCAGCTGAAGAAAGGAAGCAGGAGCCTTCTAGGCAGAGGGGCAGCCTGTGTGAACCATGAATAAGGGGAGTACGTCGTGGCAATAGGAGACAGCCAGAGACAGGAGGATCTGCAGCCCCCAACCAGACTTGGGGAAACCACACACAGTCCTGGCTGAGCCCAGCTACCGGAGCAGGGGTTAAGAACACCAGCAACTGCCTGCTATTGTAGCCTGCAAGCAAAGAATATTCTTTCACATTTCAAGTGGGGAAGATCAAAAGAATAATACTTCGTGACATGTGCAAGTTACATGAAATTCAATTTCTACATCCGTGAATAAAGTTTTATTGGGACCCAGCATGCCCATTCATTCCTTACTGTCTATGGCCGCCGTCATCCTGCAGTGGAAGAAGAGTTCAGTCAGTGCCACGGAGAGTATGTGGCCTGAAAAACCTACGCTGTTTACCATCTGGCCCTGTGGTAGGCAGAAAAATGCCCCCCTCTAAAGACGGACGACTCACCGATGCAATGTTCGTGATCATGGGCAAACTTCTGAAGACGGACAGGGAGGGACAGGAAGGCCTGGCGTGCTGCAGTTCATGGGGTCACAAGGAGTCACATACGACTGGACGAGTGAACAACAAAGATGTCCAGGTCTCAGTCTCCAAAGATGTGATGAAATTAAGGCTCTTGAGATGGGAGAGTGTCCTGAATTCCCATGTGGACCCAGTGCAATGGATACAAGGGTCCTTATGTTGATAAAAGGGAAGCAGAAGGGCTAGTATTAGAGCAAAGATGTGAAAAGGAATGAGGTGAAAGGATGACAGAGAGTGAAATTTAGAGACTCTTCATGACCCCATGAACCGCAGCACGCCAGGCCTTCCTGTCCATCATCAACTCCCGGAATCCACACAGATCCATGTCCATCGAGTCGGTGATACCATCCAACCATCTCATCCTCTGTCGTCCTCTTCTCCTCTTGCCCTCAATCTTTCCCAGCAACAGGGTCTTTTCAAATGAGTCAGCTCTTCACATCAGGTGGCTGAAGTATTGGAGTTTCAGCTTTAACATCAGTCCTTCCAATGAATACCCGGGACTGATCTCCTTTAGGATGGACTGGTTGGATCTCCTTGCAGTCCGAGGGACTCTCAAGAGTCTTCTTCAACACCACAGTTCAAAAACATCAATTCTTCGGCGCTTAGCTTTCTTTATAGTCTAACTCTCACATCTATATATGACCAGCTGTATAAGCTGGAGAAGACGAGGAAAGAGTCTTCCCTCAAGTTTCCAGAAGGAATGCCAACACCTGCATTTTAGGGCTTCTGACTTGGTCGGGAAGATGCCCTGGAGGAGGGCATGGCAACCTACTCCAGTACTCTTGCCTGGAGAATCCCATGGACAGAAGAGCTGGCGGGCTATAGTCCATAAGGTTGCAAAAGTCGGACACGACTGAAGTGACTTAGCATGACGCACAGGACAGTAATGTAATAAATGTATACTGCTTTAAGCTACTAAATCTGAGGTAATTTGTTATAGCAGCAATAGGAACCTAAAACAGGCCCTGAAATAGAGCTGGTGTAACACTCTTAGTATATGTCAGTTTTTATTCTTCTTCCTGCATTTCCCAGGATAGAGGTGAGGCTAGATCACTGGAGACTGTGACAAAGAGCTGCACTGGCAGTGTGGGGAACCCAGGGCAAGTGCAAACCCTCAGATGTGGACCAAGAAGGGCCCATCACGACTTCCTGCACCAGGGGCCACCTAGAACCAGCCCCGTCCTCACCTGCTTTCCCCCAGTGGCCTCCGACATTCCCTCCCAAACCCCAGGTCAAACCTTAATACCTGAATCAGCCTCTTCCCTTCCTCCCAAAGAGCCTCAGACCTCACACAGAAGCACCTGTCACCAGCTCATCCACCAGAGACAGGAAGAGCGGCGGGGGCCCTGAGAGACCCTCGTCATCATCATGCTGATGACACAGGAGCTAACAGCCCAAAGTAACAGCCGCTCCTTCTATAAAACCCGTCTTACACACACACTCCTACAGCTCTCATCAGATCAGGGTGCTGGCGACCTTTTTAAATATCTGGACACCAGGAACCCAGTGTTGGATCCCAGCCTCTCCAGGCTGAACCCCAAATTGCTGAGTCTCCCATGGACTCTCCAGCCTTCTCTGACCATCAGCTTTAAGGAGAGAGGGGGCCACTGTGCAAACCCAGCCCTGTAGGAAGACCCTTCCCCAAGCTGCTTGCAGGCTGACTTGCTAACTCACTTCCCTCACCATCCCCTTCAGTGCTGTGGTCAGAACCCTGGGCGTCCCTCTCCCTGGCGCCTCCCTGTTTGATTCATCCTGAGTCCTGTGGATTCAGCCTCCAAAGCACATCTGTTCACCCTTCAACCGAGCCACCATCACCTCTCGCCTGGATGACCTCGAAAGTCTAGTAACTGGTCACCCGGTTCCACCCCGATCCCCTGCGAGCCTGCAGGCTGGGCTGGGCTTGTCTCTGCAGGGAGCCAGTGCCCCTGCCAACGTCCGATCTCCTGAACATGCCCGGTGCCTCTCCAGCCTCACCTTTTGGAGTCTTTCTGTCCAGCCACTACACCCCTTTTCTGGCCCCCAGACAGATCCACGCTCTGCCCCAGCCTGCCACCTCTGCATTCTCTGTTCCGCCTCTCCTTCCCCTAAGGTCCCTCTGGCTTTGGCTTCATCCTCACTTCCTCAGAAAGGCCACCCAGGCCCCCACACGAAGAGCACTGCTCTTCTCTTGTGGCCTTTATCACAAGTGCCAATGGCTTTTCATTTTCCCTAACGCTTGCTTAGCATCTGCCGTCCCCACAACTGGGTGGCAAGAGCCCCTGACGGCAGCGTGCTCGCGCACATGACCCCCGGCGCCCACACGACCGAGCTTGGTAAACATCTGCTGATCCGATAAATGAACAAGCCAAAGATGGGCGAGGTCCTGGGAGGGAGGAAGGCTGCAGAGGGTCCACACAGGAGCCCCAGCCCGTGGGCCAGCCACGTCACCCAGCCCCGGAGGCCCCGGCCCACCGGTGCAGCTGGGATTCAGAGGTCTCCCCGGGGTCCTCAGCCCTGCCTCTGCCCGTCTGCTCAGGCTGTTCCACCCGCCTTCCGGACCTGTCTGTGCACGCTCCTTTTACAGCACTGAAGTTCTGCCCACGTCTGTCCCCCTTCAGAAGCTGCCCTAATTCAGCCCTCCCTGCATCCCTATTTGCGGCCTCCAAGAATACCAAAAACTTGCCCAAACTTCAGAGAACTTCCTCTCGTCCCGTCTCAACCTCTTATTAAGTTACATCTACAGCTCACTCTGTATCCAAAACACAAGCTCCTCTGAGACGTCAGTTGCGCGATGTCCATAACTGGAGGAGAGCAACCCACACGGCGCCCTCCTCTGACTCCGCCCCGCCCGTTCTGCTGGGGAAAGTGTTGCGCCCTCCGAGTCCACGGGTCTAATCCCACCCCTGCCACCAATCGGCAGTGTGACCTGAGGGAAGCTGCTTCACCTTCTCTGGATCTCAACGCCTCCTCGCTTGCAAAAGGAGGTGTCAGGGCACGTGATCCTTGATATCCTTTCCAATTCTGTGATCCTGGAACACTTACCTTCCAGCCAACACTCCCCTGTGCCCCCCAGCTACCTTCTACACGCGCACACACACACATGCACACAATATATCCACTTCACCAGGAGTCAGCTTACCCGCCCTGGTCACACACATCCCCTAAATGTGCCCCCAGCTGCCTTCTACACACACACACACCTGCACACGTACACACTACATCCGCTTCTCCACCAGGAGTTGGCTTACCCTCTCTGGTCACACACACACACACACTCAGAGTCACTCCCAAGTGGCACAGGCAAGGCTCCTAAGGGGTCCTCCTTGAAGCAGAGCCCCCTAGGGGCAGAGATCACCAAGGCTGCCTGGTCTGGGACACAGGCTTGTTCCTAAAGCTCCATGAATAAAGAAGCAGGCACAGCTGGCCTATTCATAATCAGCATAAAAAATTGATTAGCCCTTTCCAGATTAAACATTATTGTTTCAACGAGGAACATAAATCAGGTGGACATGGAAGGCTTGCCCCCCTCTGCTGCCAAGGAGCGGCGTTGGGTAGACGGCAAGCAGGGCTGGTGGGAGGAGAGGAGGGGCCCCACCTGCGTGCACAGAGGGGCAGCTCCTTGTCCAGAGGGGAGCTGGAGAGGAGAGCCCAACAGCGCCTGAACCCCGTCCCCAGGCTCCTCAGATCATCCACTGAGCCGTCACGTGATGGGGCTAGCCTGGGGCTGAAGGCAAAGGGGANCTACACACACACACACCTGCACACGTACACACTACATCCGCTTCTCCACCAGGAGTTGGCTTACCCTCTCTGGTCACACACACACACACACTCAGAGTCACTCCCAAGTGGCACAGGCAAGGCTCCTAAGGGGTCCTCCTTGAAGCAGAGCCCCCTAGGGGCAGAGATCACCAAGGCTGCCTGGTCTGGGACACAGGCTTGTTCCTAAAGCTCCATGAATAAAGAAGCAGGCACAGCTGGCCTATTCATAATCAGCATAAAAAATTGATTAGCCCTTTCCAGATTAAACATTATTGTTTCAACGAGGAACATAAATCAGGTGGACATGGAAGGCTTGCCCCCCTCTGCTGCCAAGGAGCAGCGTTGGGTAGATGGCAAGCAGGGCTGGTGGGAGGAGAGGAGGGGCCCCACCTGCATGCACAGAGAGGCAGCTCCTTGTCCAGAGGGGAGCTGGAGAGGAGAGCCCAACAGCGCCTGAACCCCGTCCCCAGGCTCCTCAGAGCATCCACTGAGCCGTCACGTGATGGGGCTAGCCTGGGGCTGAAGGCAAAGGGGAGGACTGGAGTGATGTCACAGGAGGGAGCTTGGCCCCCAGGGGCCAGACTGCATCTCAGAGGTCCAACAGCACAGCCTTTTTTTTTAATTAATTTATTTTAATTGGAGGCTAATTACTTTACAATATTGCAGTGGCTTTTGCCATACATTGGCATGAATCAGCCATGGGTATACATGTGTCCCCCATCCTGAACCCCCCTCCCACCTCCCTCCGCATCCCATCCCTCAGGGTCATCCCAGTGCACTGGCCCTGAGTGCCCTGTCTCATGCATCAAACCTGGACTGGCGATCTGTTTCACATATGGTAATATACACGTTTCAATGCTGTTCTCTCAGATCATCCCACTCTCGCCTTCTCCCACAGAGTCCAACCAAGGAAACCAGAATTGAAAGAGACACGTGTACCCCAATGTTCATTACAGCACTATTTACAATAGCCAGGACATGGAAGCAACCTAGGTGTCCATCAGCAGATGAATGGATAAGGAAGCTGTGGTACATATATAAACACAATGGAATATTATTCAGCTATTAAAAAGAATGCATTTGAATCGTCTAATGAGGTGGATGAAAACTGGAGCCTATTATACAGAGTGAAGTAAGTCAGAAAGAAAAACACCAATACAGTATATTAACGTATATATATGGCATTTAGAAACATAGTAATGATGACCCTCTACGCAAGACAGCAAAAGAGACACAGACATAAAGAACAGCAGGGCCTTGAACCAGCCCCTCTCCTCCCTGAAGCAGGCTGTGTAACTGAAGCGTGTGGGTCTCTGGAGTCAGACACTGCTAAGGTTCAGTCACCAGTCGAGCCACTGTCCTCCTGTGTGACCCTCAGTTAAGTTACGGAGCATCTCTGAATCTCAGTGTCCACACCTGGGAAACATGGGGAAAGGGATACCCACCTCGCTGAGCTGCTGTGAGGACTAAATGAGACCTTGGGTGTCTGGAAACCTCTAACACATGCCGAGGAAGGAGAAAACAAGCCATTCATCAATACTCAGTTCCTTGACCTGCCAGGGATCCCCATCTGCCTGCCCCAGCTCCCACTCAGCAGTGCGAGGAGAGGCCATCAAGCGCCAGAATAAGAAACCCTGTGAAAAGCAGGGGCTCCTTACAGAGAACAGGGGAACTCAGGAGTTAGGAGCCTGGAGTCTGCAGTCAGTCCTGGCTTTTGCTTGTGACTCTGCCTGATACTCTTTGTGTGACCTCAGGCATGTGGCTCAGCCTCTCTGGTCTTGGTTTGCTCCTCTATGAAATGGGAATAACCGCACTTCCCCCTCACAGGGAAGCTGTGAGGTTTGTAAGAGGTGATGTCTGCAAACTGTGCAAGGGTCCCACACATTCCCTCTGGTCTTTCCTCTGGTTCTAGCCTGACTGCCATTCTCCATATTTGCATCTGTGCCTGAGGACTCCGCCTCCAAAGCCATGGGAATTAACAGCCCTCAGGAGTAGCCCTCACTCAGGAAGTTAGCTGGTGCGTAAACACCCTACCTTCTCCCTGGCTGTTGGGTGGGATAATTCTAAGGAGGCTGTTGGGCACCATTTCCCAGTCTCCCCACAGAATTAACCTTCATTCACCTACCATGGCAGCTGGTTTAAGAGCACACAGCCACCGCTGCCTTCTCTGTCCTGGACCACGTTCCCACTTCCCTCCTGGGAGCACCTGCTATTCATTTTTGTTGCTTAATCGCTCAGTTGTGTCCAACCCTTCTGCGACCCCATGGACTATGGCCCACCAGGCTCGCCTGTCCATGGAATTCTCCAGGCAAAAATACTGGAGTGAGGTTGCCATCTCCTTCTCTAGGGGATCTTCCCGACCCAGGGACTGAACCTGCATCTCCTTCTTGACAGGTGGATTCTTCACCACTAAACCACCTGGGAAGCCCAAGCATCTAAGTTTCCACAAAACTACTTGCCCTGGAACCCTTTTCTTGGAGTCATCTTCTGGGAGCCCCCAACCAGGATGAGCACCTCTCATGCCATTAGCACTGGGCTAAAGTTGGCATTTACGTTCTCTGTAGGATGGGACAGAACCTGGGACTCCTCCAAACCATCGCTTCTACGCTGGCTATCACCAGTAAAGACAGTTGTCAGGCTCACATGGAGACAGAAACTACTGCAATCACATCCACCTTGCCCGTACCACCAATCCCAGCCCTGAGAGATGCAAGTAGGGACCCACTTTCCACGGGAAGGGGACAAAGGCCACAGTTTCATTCAAGGAGAAGATGAGGGCCCTGCAGTCCCTCCAGCAGCCCCAGAGGCCATGGGGTGTCAGCTGTCCAGGCAGCTCCTTCAAGGGCAGAGACTATGGCACTCATCCTCTGGCCTGTAGCCATCTGACTCACTGTTCAGTTAAGGGCACTCCCTCGGAGCTGCAGGAGGATGGGATGGTGAGAGAAGAACATGGCCCTGCCTCAGCCCCAGGAGACAGCTGAAAAAGGCTGGTGGCTCAGCAGTAAAGAATCTGCCTACCAATGTAGGAGACACAGATTCCATCCCTGGGTCAGGAAGATCCCCTGCAGAAGGCAATGGCAACCCACTCCAGTATTCTTGCCTGGAGGATTCCATGGACAAAGGAGCCTGGTGGGCTACAGTCCGTGGGGTCGCAAGGAGTCAGACATGACTGAGCGATTAAACATCAGGGAGAGTTCACCTCTGCCAGACATGAATGACGGACAGAGTCCCCGCCCCCCTCCCAAGGTTCCTGCCTTGGGCCACTCTATCCATCTTGCACTGTTGACTGACTCTGCCTGAAATGTTTTTTTCATTAGTCATGGGAGCTTGCATAACACATGTGCATACCCATGCCCGCATGCACGTGCACACACACACACACACACACTTAGCTGATTTGATGTAACATTACTCCCAAGAGCTGGAACCTGGGGCCACTCCCTGAAGCTTACATATCCAAGCCCACTCTAACACCTATTCTAATGCCCTCCAGGAATCAGCTCCTCTTCAGGGCTAGCAGATAGAAGGCAGGAGGGGCGGGGCCTGAGGCAACAGAGTTCAAAACCTTCCTCTGCTTCCTTTAGCTTTGTGACTCTGGCTGTTTCTTAACCTCCTAGGGCCTCTGCTGCCTCATATGCAAAACTGGAACGGTAAAACCTACCACCCTTGCAGAATGACTGTAAGGGTTAGAAACAAAACCTATGAAACATCCATCCAAGGTGTCCTGCATCAATTCAGTTCAGTCGCTCAGTCGTGTCTGACTCTTTGCAACCTCATGAATCGCAGCACGCCAGGCCTCCCTGTCCATCACCAACTCCCGGAGTTCACTCAGACTCACGTCCATC
>SJYQ01005605.1:172304-189816 GCA_006410935.1 Redunca redunca | reverse complement strand
CATTCTGTTGTTTTCCTCTATTTCTTTGCATTGATCGCTGAAGAAGGCTTTCTTATCTCTTCTTGCTATTCTTTGGAACTCTGCATTCAGATGCTTGTATCTTTCCTTTTCTCCTTTGCTTTTCGCCTCTCTTCTTTTCACAGCTATTTGCATAGCAAGCATCAAATACCCAGAAACTACGATTATCATCCGCTGACATGAGCATCTCTGGTTCAGTTGGCCTCCCCCTCTTCTTGATGCCTTTCTGTGCCTTGCCCCTTCCACCCGACCCCAACTGTATTGGGGTTTGAATGGGAGTGGAGGGAGTGACATCTCATAGAACCACCACTTCTGATCACAGTGACTGGTCTGTACTGAATGGATGCCATGTTTGCTTCCTAGGGCTGCCACACCAAATCACTACTGACTGGGTGACTTAGAACAATACGAATGTATTGTTTCACGGTTCTGGGGACTAGAAGCCTGGAATCAAGGTGATGGCAGGCCTGCATTCCCTCTGCAGGTTCTAAGGGAGAATGCTTTCTTGCCTCTTCTTGGTTTCTGCTGGCGTCCTGCAATCTGCTGAGTCTCTCGGTTCATCATCATGACATCACTCAGATCTCTGCTCCCACTGTCTCATGGCCTTCTTAGAAGGACAAGCCAGTCACTGCAGCCCACCCTAAGCCACTATAAACTCATCTCAGGTTGCCTGCTTACATCTGCAAGATTTCACCTCATAGTCTGAGGTTCCAGATAGACCTGAGCTGGGGAGGGGGATGATAGGGAACACTATTTTGTAAAGTGAAACTATAAGAGGGCTGAGAGTCTCTCCTGGGGCCAAACTGGGAAGAGATGAGGCCAAAAGAGGCTGGTGGCCAGTGGTCATGGAGGGAACCATGAGTGAAGCTGACCTTCACTCACGAAGGTCATGAAGGTCACTCAGGAAGAAGTTGAGAGACAGAGAGGAGAATCCAGGAAGAGCTCCCGGAAAGTACAGTTCCACTCCAACCCTTGCTAGGATGTGATTCCATGAGCCAAGCATCTGCCTTTTTGCCTCCGCTAGTTCAAGTTGGGATTCTGATCCTCACAGGCAACACACCGCATATAATGAGTTGATTTGTGTCCAAATATCCATGTGTTAGCCTCCAGCACTTAGGACATGAACTGGCTTGCAAACAGGGTCCTTGCAGATGTAATTAGCTGAGATGAGATCATGGTGGCACAGGCTGGCCCCCTGATCCAACAGGACTGAATTTATGAAAACTAGAAATTCAGACACAGAGATACACACACACACAGAGGGAGAACGCCAGGTAAGGGTGAAGGCAGAAATCAGGGTGATGCTTCTATAAGCCAAGGAGACCCACAGACTGCCTGCAAACCTCCAGAAGCAAGGGCAGAGGCACCAAACAGGGCCTCCCCGATGCCCACAGGTGAGCCATCCCTGCTGACACCAGGATCTTGGACTTCCAGCCACCAGAACTACATGACAACAGATTTCTGTTACATAAGCCACCTGACCTGTGGTACTTCATTACAACAGCTCTTGCAAACTAACAGACCCTCAGCCAAGCTCCCTGTCATTCCAGCCCTCCTGGCCTGCTCTCAGTGGGAAACAAGCTGCGGTCAGCCCTGGCCACCGCACCACCCAGCTTCTCATGCTCTGATATCTCCCTCCTTAAACCTTCCTCATCCTCTGAGGGCCAGTTTACGGGCCCCCGCATCCAAGAACTCCCTTCTGAACTTGCCCCACAAAGCGAAAAGTGAAAGTCGGTCAGTCGTGTCCAACTCTTTGCAACCCCATGGACTGTACAGTCCATGGAATTCTCCAGGCCAGAATACTGGAGTGGGTAGCCTTTCCCTTGTCCAGGGGATCTTCCCAACCCAGGGATGGAACCCAGGTCCTCCTGCCTTACAGGCGGATTCTTTACCAGCTGAGCCACCAGGGAAGCCCAAGAATATCAGAGTGGGTAGCTTATCCCTTCTTGAGCAGGTCTTCCCAACCCAGGAATCACACCAGGGTCTGCTGCATTGCAGGTGGACTCTACCACCTGAGCCCTGCATTTCTCCTGCATCAGCCCCACAGCTGAGCACTTAATTCCTCTCTAATTACGCCCCCTATGGAGTGTTCTGTCTGCCTGGTTTTGGGGTGTGGGAAGGAGGGACGTGGCTTTGACGCTTTCTGTATCCTCCACAGCCCTGACACAGAGGAAGAGCTGTCAGTCACTCAACAAACCTGTATTTTCTGAGCGAGCAAAGTATCAGTCTGTGAGTGGGGCCACCATGAGCTGAGGCTCTCTCTTCACAGAACAGCCTGGGCATGGCAGCTCAGCAGAGTGGGCATCCATGCATGCCAGATGCCAGGGATGGGGACCACCCCAAAGCCTGGCCTGTGGGCTGAGGGCGAACTGGTGAGCAAACGGGTAGAATCACCTCAAACCACAGATGGGGCTGACGGAAGGATACAAAGAACAGAATCCTATCCCCTTGGGGGGTGAACTTAGGGATGTCCAGCCTCCTCGAAGTCCACTGGGGACTCCATGGTCCCAAGCAGGGTGGAAGCTACCTGAGGCCCTCTGGTTTCACTGAGAACAAGAATGGCCTCAGTTCCCGTGCCAGCCCCCTCCTTCCGGGCACAAAGCTTCCAGCCCTGAACAGAAGAGTCCAGAAGGATGAGCCCTGGGTCAGGGGTCAGGAGACCCAGGTTCCACTCCTGTCTTTGCCACCAAGCAGCTCTGCCACTCTGGGCAAGTTACTTCCCCTCTCTGAGCCTCAGTTTCCTCACTTGCAAAAAAAACAAAACAAAACAGGCTTAGACAAGATGATTTCAAAACCCGTATAACCCATGAGTTAGCAACACTCTGGGGTAACCGCTGTCTAAAGCAGCTGCCTCCGGTCAGTGAGGGCTCAATGAGAAGATACAGTATCTGTCAAACCCCAGGAAGATCCGGGCACCCAGGTGAGGGGCTGGATATAAAGTGAAGATCCTGTCTTACTGCTTCATTTCTTCCTCACAACCCCATACATGACAACCACAGCTAACAGCTACTGGGACTCATGATAAGCTGGGCACTGCATTTTAGATGGCCTAGTCTTTCAATCCTCATCACAACCCTATTAATGCAAAGGTTCTATTATCATTCCTGTTTACAGATGAGGAAACTAAAGCTCAGGGACAAAAGAAAAAACCAATGAGGGACTTCCCTAGTAGGCCCGGGGCTAAGACTCTGAGCTCCCAATGCAGGGGGCCCAGGTTCCATCCCTGGTCAGGGAACTAGATCCCACATGCTACAGCTAAGACTGCTGCTGCTGCTGCTGCTAAGTCATGTCAGTCGTGTCCGACTCTGTGCGACCCCAGAGACAGCAGCCCACCAGGCTCCCCCGTCCCTGGGATTCTCCAGGCAAGAACACTGGAGTGGGTTGCCATTTCCTTCTCCAATGCGTGAAAGTGAAGTCGCTCAGTCGTGTCCGACTCCTAGCGACCTCATGGACTGCAGCCTACCAGGCTCCTCTGTCCATGGGATTTTCCAGGCAAGAGTACTGGAGTGGGGTGCCATTGCCTTCTCCAGCAACTAAGACTAGGTGCAGCCAAATAAATGAATAAAATAAATAGATTTTTTTAAAAAAGAAAGAACTAACAATACAGTGAGAATATGATAGATATAGGGTCTGGGCAAAGCCTGCTGAATCCAGAACCTGTTTTATTAACCTTTATGCCATGCTGCCTCAGAAATGATCATTTTGCTCCTTCTAGAAGCCAAACCCTGGCCTCCCATCAGCCCGTCATTTAAATAGTCCCAGACACACCCTCATACAGCACTCTACAGGCTTGTACGGGAATGTCCCAGGGGACAGTGGGACCAAGACCGAGGTGGGGCAGAACTGGCCTCCCTGAGAACCCCAGGCTCTGCAACCCCAAGCCACGATGCCCTGCCTCCGATGGAGTGTCTCGGCACATGTTATAACCCATTATTAAGCACCTTCTGTGTGCTGGGCATGGACAGCGTCCTGAGGAAACCCCAAGACAAGGGGGAAGGGACCTGCCATCCTGGGAACATAAACTGCCCTTGAGACAACCAGACCACCAGGCTGAAAGAGAAGGTCAGCCTGTTCAAGGGGACAGGGGCATCTGAAATAGCTCAGAAGTCAACCCAACCACGTTACAACACCTACTATGTGCAGAGCCCACTCTAGGTTCCACTTGGGATTCAAAATGGGGAGGCAACCAATCTTAACACAACAGACAACTGCCTAAGAGCGGCAACAGAGGGGGGAAACACAAAAGAGCCATTAATCCTGACTGGAGCGGGGCGGTACCTGGGGAGGCACAGGGGGACCACTTCACCAGACGCTGTGCCTCAGTTTCCCAGCTGTAAAGTGAGTAATACCAGTATCCATCTCAGAGGGTTCTAGTGAGAAGTGAGTTGATCCATGTGAAAGCTTTAAAGCAATGCCTGACACCTGACAGGCATTCACAGTGTGTGTGTCTGTCTGTGTCCATCTGCGTATGTCACAGGCATCCACAGTGTGTGTGTCTGTGTGTGTGTCTGTCTGTGTGTCCACCTGTGTGTGTGTGTCTATGTGTGTGTGTCTGTGTCAGTGTGTGTATGTATCTGTGAATGTGTCCATCTGTGTGTGTGTGTGTGTGTCTGTCCATCTGTGCATGTGTCTATGTGTGTGTGTCTGTATGTGTGTCCATCTGTGTGTGTGTGTCTGTGCATGTGTCCATCTGTGTGTGTGTGTGTATGTCCATCTGTGTGCCTGTGTGCATATCTGTGTGTCTGTGTGTGTCCATCTGTGTCTATGTGTATGTGTCCACATGTCTCTGTGTGTGTCAGTGTGTGTCCGTGTCTGTGTGTGTCCATCTGTGCATGTGTCTGTGTGTCTGTGTGTGTGTGTGTCTGTGTCTGTGTGTGTCCATCTGTACATGAGTCTATGTGTGTGTCTGTGTCAATGTGTGTGTGTGTCTGTGTCTGTATGTTTCTGTGTCTGTATGTGTCCATCTGTATGTGTGTCTATGTGTGTGTGTGTCTGTGTCTGTGTGTGTCCATCTGTGCGTGTGTCTGTGTTTGTCTGTCTATGTGTGTGTGTCTGTCTGTCTGTCTGTGTCTGTGTATGTATGTGTCCATGTGTGTGTGTCCATCTGTGTCTCTGTGTGTCTGTGTATCCATCTGTGTGTGTCTATGTCTGTGTGTGTCCAGGTCTATGTGTATGTGTCCACGTGTCTCTGTATGTCTGTGTCTGTGTGTGTCCATCTGTGCATGTGTCTGTATGTGTCTACATTTCTCTGTGTGTCCACCTGTGTGTGTATCTATGTGTGTGTCTGTGTGTATCCATCTGTGTCTATGTGTATGTGTCCACGTGTCTCTGTGTGTATCCATCTGTCTATGTGTGTGTGTCCACGTGTCTCTGTGTGTCTGTGTCTGTGCGTGTCTGTGTGTGTCCATCTGTGTCTATGTGTGTGTGTCTGTCTACATGTCTCTGTGTGTCCATCTGTGCATGTATCTATGTGTGTGTCCGTGTCTGTCTGTGTGTGTGTCTGTGTGTGTCCATCTGTGTGTCTGTGTGTGTCCATCTGTGCATGTCTGTGTATGTCTGTGTGTGTCCATCTGTGTCAATGTGTGTGTGTCTACGTGTCTCTGTGTGTCCATCTGTGTGTGTGTCTCTGTGTGTCCATCTGTGCGTGTGTCTGTGTGTCCGTGTGTGTCCATCTGTGTCTGTGTGTGTGTGGTGTTGCTGTTGTCGCGGCGGCGGCAGTGGTGGTGAGAGTGGGAGCTTAGAGGAGGAGAAAGTCTGAGGACCAAGGCGGGCCGAGAGGCGGTCCTGAGGAGCAGAGGCCAGCCGATGGGAGACAGTCAGGGCGCTTGTGTGAGGCTGCGGAGGTCGTGGGCGCGAGGGGGTGCCCCGCAGCCCGCGGCCTCGGTGCACAGGCGGGAGGGGGCTGCGGCCCGGCTGTGCGGGTCCACCGAGGCGGACGGGCGCCCCCGCCCAGGGGAGGGGCGCGGGCCCGGGGCCGCCCAGCGCCGGCGGGAGAGCAGGCGGCGCCTCGGTCCCCGGGACTAAGGGCGTCCGTCCGCTGACAGGGACGCTGCCCGCCATCCATCTCCCGCTCGTTAAATTACCATTTTATGGCCCAACTCTCTCTCCCATAATTGATAAAAATCTCCTTTGGATGTTCAGCATTATTCGGGGGAAAAATGTTTTTCTATTTTTCATTATGTTTTTTAATATAAATGTGTTTTTTACTGAGAGCTGCTGGGAAGGCTGGAGGAGCCCAAGGCGGCGGGGAGGGTCGTCTCCCCCTCGGCACACCGGGTCCTGCCCGCACTCCATCGCCTTCTGCTCCCCTCCCAGAACATTCCGGCGGTAGCCTGGGGGAGGTGGGGCGCTGTCTGGGGAGACAAGGAACCAGACGCCAGAACAAACTCCAAGGCTGTGCTGAAGACCAAGAGAAGCAGGTCTACAGACAGCTGAAGCCCTCGACGTGGTCCCCAGCTCCAGGCCAGCAGAGCAACCCTGGGGGTGGTACAAAGGGCAAGCCCACCTTGGCCCAGCCCCAGGCCGGGGTGTATGAGAACCAGGCAGGAGCTCCCCCCACCCCAAGGGCGGGGATCCCCAGGGGCTGACACAGAGGAGAGCTCCATCAAAAGTATGAGGGAAGTCAGAGACGCACAGGGAGGAGTTGGGTCAGCCTTGGAAAGAAGGCAGCGGGGAACACGGGACCATGGAGGCGGCTGTCATTGAGGAGGAAAGCTTTCACAGGCCCCAGGGCAGGTGCAATTCCCCTGCAGCCTGTCCTCTACGCTCTTCTCCAGCCCCAGTTCAACCCGGGGCATGTTCGTCACTCATCCCATACCCAACTCCTCCAGGACAAGGGAAGTTGAGTCCAGCTGCCATCCTTCAGGTGAGGCAGGCACGAGGGGTCCTAGTGAGAGAGTCAATTCCTAGGCAGGTTGATGAGAAGTCCGGGGTCCCGGAGGAGGAGAGAGGGGTCTGGGGCTCTCGAGGAGGAAAGGACAAACTTTTTTTTTCCTATACATTCCTTAGTCTGAGTCACATAAAACAGTTTTTCTTCTTTAAGCCTGGAACTGATGATTACACAACTCAGTTTATCTGTACTAAGGATTATATAACAACAATGTATCCTGCTTGAGGACAGTTTCTCCTTCCTGAAAACCTTCTGACTAATCCTGATCTCTTCAGTCAGTTTAGTTCAGTCTCTCAGTTGCGTCTGACTCTTTGTGACCACATGGACTGCAGCACGCCAGTCCTCCCTGTCCATCACCCACTCCTGGAGTCCACCCAAACCCATGTCCATCCAGTCGGTGATGCCATCCAACCATCTCATCCTCTGTCGTCCCCTTCTCCTCCTGCCCTCAATCTTTCCCAGCATCGGGATCTTTTCAAATGAGTCAGCTCTGCACATCAGGTGGCCAAAGTATTGGAGTTTCAGCTTCAACATCAGTCCTTCCAATGAACACTCAGGACTGATCTCCTTTAGGATGGACTGATTGGATCACCTTGCAGTCCAAGGGACTCTCTAGAGTCTTCCAACACCACAGTTCAAAAGCATCAATTCTTCGGCACTCAGCCTGATATCTTAGAATGTATATTATGGGAGTGGATCGGGTAGGATCTTTTGATTGTTAAGTTCTAACCCTGTTATCCTAAAATATAAGTGTGGGAGCGGGTCTGGTAAAATTATTTTGATTTATTGTAATAACCAATTAAAAAAGGATAAAGCTCCCTTGCTCACACTAATGAGGGGGGCACGTTCCACCCCCCTTCTGATGTCTGTGTCAGAAGCTTTCTCTGCCCCTTTTTCACTTTAATAAAACTCTGCTACACAAAAGCTCTGGAGTGATCAAGCCTGGTCCCTGGTCCCGAAACTAAATCTTCTTCTTCAGAGATGGCGAATCCAACATCGTTCACCATCAGCTATCACTAGACACAACACAGCCACCAGCTCCCTGACCCCGGGCACCCATGGCTCTATCTCATCTGTGGAGTCAGTCCAAGACCACACTGCAGGCGCTGCTGAGTAGCCTCAGGAACGTGCCCGGTGAGCCGCTGGCAGCCTCCCAGGGCAGAGGGAGGCTCTCAAGAAGCCTGGGGGACAGGCTCCAAGGCAGCCTGCAGGAGGCTTCTACCAGTGAGGGCTGGGGCTGGCCACTAGATGGAACACTGGGTACCAATGGGAGGGGACAGGGAGGGAAAGGCTGATTCTTCTAGCAAAATAGCACTGGGGACAGAGAACCATAATCTTGTATCAGAAAACATGGTTAAAGACCCAGCTCCACCGTTTCAAGTCCCTCAGGACCTTGGTTCCTCACACACCGATAGCATCCAGCACAACACAGGAACGGCAGCTAATGTTTGCTGGCCTCCTGCTCTGTGCCAGGCGTGGGCTCCATGCTCCACGTTCACTGATTCGTTTCATCCCTGCAGCAAGCCAAGGAGGTAAGGTACCATTATTAACTCCATCGTACTAAAGAGGAACCTGAGGGACAGAGAAGATAAGTTGCTCGTCCGAGGTCGTAAGGTTGCTCACTCGTGTCCGACTCTGCGACCCCATGGTCTACAGCCTACCAGGCTCCCCTGTCCATGGGATTTTCCAGGCAAGAATGCTGGAGTGGGTTGCCATTGCCTTCTCCAGGAGATCTTCCCAACCCAGGGATTGAACCCAGGTCTCCCGCATCATAGGCAGACGCTTTATCGTCTGAGCCACCAGGGAAGTCCTGGTCTCGAGGTCAATAAAGCCAACAGGCAGTTTCTGGCTCCTGCCCACCTCAAAGGCTCAATATAAGAGTCTGATGGCCACGTGAAAGCAAGACCCAGCTGGGGCGCCTTGTCCTCGTTCTCACAAAGTTCTCCGCATGCCAGCAGGGGTCCTGCGTGCAAATGTGCAGAAATGGTAAGGGTCACCCCAGAGTGGGCCACTCCCTCTGCAAGTCCCCTCCCCCGGCCCTGAGCCCGCCCAAGCCCCTGCCCCAGTCTCTGCACTGTGCCCACCTGGGGCTCCGCTCACCAGGAACCTCTCACACGGGCCAAGAGTGCTCTGCCCTCACCTCCCCGTCTGCTTTTGCCTCCACTGCTCCTCCTGTCAGCAGGGCCTTCTCTCTGCCACCCCCACCAAGCTTGATAAACGAATGATGTTCTTGGGAGCAGGGCTTCCTTCTCTCCTTTCTGAACTTTTGCTGACACCTGAAACGCCACCCTCCACCTATATCTGTAGGTGCGTGTGAAACAATGAGGGGTGCCTTTTCCCAACTGAATTGCAATGGTTCTCGTCTGCATTCTGACAGCCACTCGGGTCGGATGGTCCCTCAGAAACACTTAAGCACTTGTCCCTGGGTGCCACGAGGCAGTTACAAAATCAGGTCAAGTCTAGAAACCCCACCCCACGGAAGCTCTGGGGAGAAAAGACTGATAAAACGTGCCTCGGAGGACAGAAGCCAAACCCCAAGCCTTCAGCACCAGCACAAACATGGCCCCTCACAAAGGTGTTTCTAAGCTCCGGCCCCTGAACTCATTTCCTTCCGTTTTTCATCAAGTTCCAGAGTTGGAAAGAACATCATCTGATACAGCTATGTTCCAGGACAACAGACGAAACTGGATCACTCACTGAAATGTATTATAAGGAGACTGGACTTGTCCATGTGTGTTCCGGGATTGGGGAGGGGTGTGTGTGTGTGTGTGTGTGTGCGCATGTGTGCAACCAAAGATAACTGTACCAGTATAGCTGAGAATTCCCTTACCTCTTCCTGAGTCCCACTGTAACTCCTGCCCCCAAGCTCTCCACCCACCTCAAACCTCCAGCCTCACCTCCCCCACCTGTGAAAGATGACCCATCTCCCATGTTACTAAGGCAATTCAGCTCCACTCCATCCCTCTTTGATGAGTCCCTCTCCAAGCCCTCCTATTTCAGGCTCACCTTATGAAAAGAACATCCAAAGACCTTTCGTAATGTAACCTCAGCCCCAGCTTTACACCTTGGCCCCACTAGACACCCGCCTGAACTGCCTCTTCCAGGCAGCAAGACTGTTCACCATGCACTCCCTCCCTCTGTTTTATGCTTTCCACCGCCTGCATTTTTGGCCCATTTCATTAACTTGTGACCCTGTCCTCCAACCTCTACCTCCCCCAACCCAACCCATCTTTGAGAACCTAGATGAGACACCATGGGCTTCAAAAAGCTTCCACCCACCCAAATGTAATCTCTGTCTCTCCCGCCTTCTCTCCCCTCTCCCCACAGGGCCAGGTATTACAGCAATGGGTGTACCTCCTGATGACCCTAGACTACACGGGCCAGAAGGAAGGTTTTACCCACTTTGACTGTAGCTACAACTTCCAGTTCTGTACCTTTCCCCCCTAACTACCAGCTGCTTAGACAACAGACAGAATGGAAAAAAATATATATATATCTGTGTATATATATAGGATAGTGAAGGAAAAGGTGTTGAACCACAGAACTGAATGCTGTTAGAGCCTACAGGGGCCTTAGAGAACTCCTACTCCAAATGAAGAAGCTGTAAGGATGGGTTGGTGGTCAGCACGAAGAACCCAGCCAGGTCCTCCAGCATAGCGCCAAGAGCTCCTGAGACCCAGGGTGGTCAACAGTCTCGTAACAAGCTTGCGTCTGCCCCCTTCAGGGTGCAGAGCTGTCAGCCCAGGCTCGCTCCACAGCAGGGACCACGCCCAGGAGTAGAAAGAACCAGTCTCATCCAGCCGTCAGGGCTCCCCTCAGTAAGGAAGGACCGAAGGACTGCAACAGCCCTCCCTGACGCTCAAGCTCAGGCGCCATCTACTGGTCAGGATCAGCACTGCGCCTGGACCCGCCATCCCAAGGGCGGTCAGGAGACCAAGGCCGAGACCAACCCCAACCCACTCCAGATCCAAGTCACTTTGCAGACAGCAGCAATGACTCCACCTCCTAGAGCTCTGACTGCTGACTGCTCAACCTGTCGTGCAAGACGTAAGCCTAACATTCAAAATAAAAGGAAAAAAAGTAAGCTTCTTTTTGGTAATGATAGAAACGCCTAAGGCACAGACACAAAAAAGTGATTCCTAAAGGGTTTCTGCCAAACAGAAGTTCTGCTACAGAGGAGACAAAGCACTCGCCAGACAGAAGATCTGAGGCCTCGTCCCATCCCTCACATGCCACTCCCTTAGCTGTCTGGTCCCCCCACCAGCAGCGCCCCAGCTCCCGAAAGAGGCCAGTCCCTACGCCGGGGATAGGGTCACTTCACCTGCCCTCACCTCGACAGACGGCACTGCCTGCTGTCCAGGGATGTGAACTGATCTAACACCAAACGTACATCACGGAGTCCAGAAGAGCTGCAACCTCACCTCACACCCCACGCTGGGGACATCCCCTCAGGGCCAGCCCTATCCCCCAGGGACAGGGATCAGTCTGAGAGCGCTAAGGGCTCTGCTCACGAGGCAGACACGGAGCCAGTCAGGGCAGGCTGGGGCACACCAGCCTCCAGCTCCTCTCTGGCCACCCCCTCCTCTCCTCGGTGTGAGATTTAGGGGCAGCCACGTGACCGATCTTTGGGGCTTCTCTGGTGGCTCAGTGGTAAAGAATCCACCTGCCAATGCAGGAGACACGGGTTCCATCCCTGGGTCGGGAAGATCCCCCTGGAAAAGGAAATGGCAACCCACTTAAGAAGTCTTGCCTGGAAAATTCCACGGAGAGAGGAGCCTGGTGGGGCCTCAAAGAGCAAGCGAGCAACTGAACATGCGTGCAGTCTTTGAGCTCCAGGTGACCTCAGGGTCCACCCGAGGACTTGCACCTAGAAAGAAGACAGTGACGCACAGCAGACTCGGCTTCCTTTAACCGCTCCTGGAACCAGGGATGAAATGGAGGGTCCCGGGGCAGGCGTAGCGCTCAGGATTAGAGGAGCCAGCTCAAACGTCTTCCTNGGGGGGGAGGGGAGGAGGCGGGGAGGCCTGCTCCCCAGGAAGTGTCATGGGACGGGCTGGGGGAGGAGGGAAGGGCAGAGTGAGTGACTTTCCCCGCCCTGACTCCCCCACACCCGCCTACCCTGCTTCCCACGCGGCCCCCTTTCCCCTCCCTCCACCCACAGGCTGAGAAAGTGTGTCACCGGGAACAAATGCCATCCTCCTGGGAGGGAGGAGGAGGAAGGGGTGAGGCAAGACTTTGCATGTCTGTGGGGGCCGGGGTAAGAACCCCAAGGCTTCTGAGCTTCCCAGCCGGGAGGGGCACCCCCTCCGAGCCATGGCCTTGACATTAGTCTCCCTCTCAGCAGGCTCGAGACCAGCTGTGGGGCAGGAGACACAGACCACCACGCTCAGGAAGGCTTGGCTGGGGGGTTGCTAAGACAAGGGGCCCTGAAGAAGCAGGCAGCGTCTCCTAACCCCAGACACCCTGCAGCCGGCTGAGCGGGCGGGCACACCATGACTGCTGATACCCTGAGCTTCCCGTCTCACTCCACCCTGGCCTGGAGGAAAGCCGCTGCCCTGCTCTCGCCTCCCCCTCCAGCTCCAAGGGTTAAGCTGCTGCCTTCTCTCCCTGCCTCCGCCCCCGCTGAGCTGCCACGGTGCCCAGCAATGGTGCACTTCACACTGCTATTACAGTGACTTATTTAGTGTTCATCTGGGGGTGCCTCTCAATGCTGTAGGAAGCAGGAGGCCAAGCGTCTTGGCAAGAAGCACAGACACACGAGGGCTGAGCCACGCTGCGCCATCCCCTCAGCCTGCGGCCCTGCCGTCCTCACTCCGCTCTGCCCAGCCTGTGGCCTGCTCCTGACTCAGCCCTAAATCAGGTCTACTCTTCACTCAATCTTCCACCCCCGCCCCATCCCCTTGGAGGAGATGTTCCTCCATAGGAAGTAAGTCCACAGAGGTGTCTATGCTCAGAACCATTATACCAAATAAATTCTCGCGCTGCTGAGAAAGTTCTAGGACCTACAGCAGATTTCCCAACCTGGGGATCTGGCCAAAGGGACTGAGAACCCCCAGGGAATCTGACTTCGGAGGCCAGTGGGATTCGATTACAGAACTTACACAGGACTGGGGAGACAGGCTCTTGTAGGGCACAAACAAAACCTTGTGGGCACCAGGACCCAGGAGAAAGGGGCCCTCCTGTGTGATCCAGTGCCCACCCCTCTCCCAGACAGTCAGATAATGGGGCCAGGCCAGGCCAGGCTGTCAATGAGGAGTGGGACATCTCTGGAGGGATGCCAGGCATGTGATGCCAGCTCTACATTAAGGGACCAACAGTCAGGGCCAGCTGCACGCAGATCAGCAGAAACGGAACTGAGCTTTATGAACCTCTGCCCCAACTCTCCGCCTGGCCCACAGTGGCCTAAGGAAACTGTCACTTATCAGTCATTGGTTCATTAAACAAACACCGGTGCCCCCGATACACCATGTACTATTCTGGAACTGCAGACAGGAATAAAAGGACCATCGTGGTATTCATCCCCAGACTTCACAACTTGTGGTGAAACCACCTAGACACAACTAACCAACCCACGAGAAGCACAAGTGGAGGGAGCAAAGGTGTGCAGAGGGTCAGAGAAGACTTCACGGGAGAGCTGGGATTTGGCCAGGGCCCCCAGCATCTAGCACAGTGCCTGGCTTTCGGTAGATAGAGAGATGAGCCAGTGGCCTAGGAATACAAGAATGACTGACAGGGAGAGGGTGGAGTGAAGAGATTCCAGGCAGATGAAGACCATGGCAAGTTGAAAGTGGATGGGGTGGACCTCAAAAGCCCAGCTAAAGATTTTATTTGGGGAAATTGGGAAGTATCAGAGGTAATAAAATAATTTCAGGAAAGGCATCAGCTGATCTAGGCCTGACATTTAAGATTATTTTGCTCAGAAAAATCCTAGAAGATCCAAAGGATTCTCTCTCTAAGAGGAGAATTGCTGGGACTTACCTGGTGGACCAGGGGCTAAAACTCCATACTTCTCATGCAGAGGGTATGGGTTTGATCCCTGGTTAGGGAACTAAGATCCCATATGCTCTGCTTCATAGACAAAAAAAAAATTTTTTAATTAAAAAAGGGGAAAAAGAAATAAAAATAATTTATTTAAAAAAGGAGAATTTCAAGTGTAGTAATAGGTGAAGGGAGAAAAGCTTTACTGAAAGGAGTTCTCTTCGGTACTGTGAAATTCTAGCACACAGTCTGTAAGCCTGGGCCTGCTCTGTAGATCCTTGCAGATGGCTGTTCCAACCACCCCCACCCCAGAATCACGATGACTGGCTCAGGCCAACAAGGATCCACACCACTGGGGCCGGTCTGGGTTCCACACATCCCGCAGGTCACTGGCTTGAGTCCAGAGGAGCATGACCAGGGCCACATACAGAATGGCCCTCAGCCCCTTTGTCTGTGGCTCCAGGGTCAGAATGAAGGTCAGGGAAGTTTGAGGAAGCAGGCATCAGCCCTGAGGAGGAAGCACTTATTACAATTAGAGATGACTGATAATAGAACAGACCACATCAGGCAGGCCGTAAGAGAATAAGCTTCCTGTCACTGGAGGTAATCAAGCAGAGGCCCAGCGATGTCCCGGAGTCACTGCATTGAATGATTAGGACAGCTCACTGATAGAGCAGGGCGCTGGAACCATGTACTAATAGTCCCCTTGGATGCTTTACCTGATCACTCTAAGCCTCTATCCCTCATCCGCCAAACAGGCTGATTGACAGTACGTGTCTTGTAGGTTTGTCATAAGGACTAAGTGAAATAACGTGTGGGAAACAACAGACCTTGGAGCACACAGTAAACTCTCAACAACTGACAGCAACTATTAGATTGAAGCATATGAATCGTACTAGGTTACAGGTCAAGAACAGTCTAAAGATATCAACTATTTCATATGGTCCAAGTAATATTTTTTACTGAGGGCCACTCATGTTCCTTCTAACCTCCCTGATTTTACACTGAAAGTTTCCATGCTCCCCACCTCTGTTGGATCCCCAGGGCCTGGGGCCAAGCCAAGAACTCTGCAGGGTCTTTCTGGAAACACACTGTACAGGAAGGGACCCACCCCTCCCGGCAGAAGCGGGTACCTCCTTGCCCAGGTCCTCACGGATGACCTGGCGGACTTCCTTCATGCTGCTCTGTGGGGCCTGGCTGTGTAGCACCTTGAGCGTGCTGGTGTACTCCTCCGGCAGCAGGTAGTCCAGAGCCCCTAGGTGCTGACCCACCTTGATGAACGTGCCCCGGTTGGCACAGCAGAGCTCACAGAGGCGCCTGGCAGAGCGGAGGTGCACCTGCAGGGATACAGAGGGGGGCAGAAAGGCGTGAGTGCTCATTGCCCACTGGGCGCTCTTCTCTTTTCCTGCCCACTCTGCTTGGACACCCTGCTTCACCCCCCAGTGCACATGCACATGTACGTGCATGTGCACACACCCCATCAATCACCTTCAGTCTCCTGGTACAAACACACACAGACACACACACACACACCCCATCATTCACCTTCAGTCTCCTGGTACACACACACACACACACACACACACACCATCATTCACCTTTAGTCTCCCGGTACAAACACACACAGACACATACACCATCATTCACCTTCAGTCTCCTGGTACAAACACACACACACACACACACACACACACCATCATTCACCTTCAGTCTCCTGGTACACACACACATACACACCATCATTCACCTTCAGTCTCCTGGTACAAACACACACACACACACACACACACACACACACCCCATCATTGACCTTCAGTTTTCTGGTACCCAGACCAGTCAATTTCAACCTCCAACTGCAGCCAGCCTCCAGACGTGGCCCAACACTTCTGATCACCTTTCCTTCAAAACTTACCTGGTCTGAGTCCCACTCCCACGGAAACAAGCATGTGTAAGGTTTTCAACCAATTCTGATCCACATATGATTCATTCAAGGATACGCTAAGTTCACACATTTGCCACCCACCCCTCAGCCATACTAATGATACTGTCTGCCTGTTTGGAGGTCTACAATTTTCAAAGATGCTGAAGTCATTATTTTTTTAATCCTTCCAACAATTTAGGGAGGCAAGTACAGGTATCTTTAAGGACAAGAAACTCAGATGTTTTGATTATAAAGAAAAAGCTAATAAATGTCAAAGGAAGGTCTAAAAAGCACTTCAGTCCTAGGGCTCTTTAACTCAACAGACTTTAGCAGGGATCTCCTGTTAACTGGAAGAAAACTTCACAGCGGGGCATTAGGTACATAGAGTGGGTGGCAGGCCAGGCGGTGCAGAACAGGCCAGCCTTAACTCCCCGCCTGATGCCCACCTATCCCTCTGGGGTGGGATGTGGCCCCCACCTGCCCCCAGGCTGCAGATCCCCAGTCACCACCCCAACTCTGCTGAGGATCTTGGGATTTTGAGGGTCCTGCCTTCCTGGAGCTATAGTTCCTGAGCAGGATGGAGCCATGGGCACAAACAGAAGACAAGGGAGGCCCATAGCTCTATGGGAACCTAGTACCCTCTTCCTCCCATAAGTCAACCAGGAGAGTGAATATTTATGATGGACTTATGCGAGAGTTGGACTGTGAAGAATGCTGAGCACTGAAGAATTGATGCTTTTGAACCATGGTGTTGGAGAAGACTCTTGAGAGTCCCTTGGACTGCAAGGAGATCCAACCAGTCCATTCTGAAGGAGATCAGCCCTGGGTGTTCTTTGGAACGAATGATGCTGAAGCTGAAATTCCAGTACTTTGGCTACCTCATGCGGAGACTTGACTCACTGGAAAAGACTCTGATGCTGGGAGGGATTGGGGGCAGGAGGAGAATGGGATGACAGAGGATGAGATGGCTGGATGGCATCACAGACTCGATGGACGTGAGTTTGAGTGAACTCCAGGAGATGGTGATGGACAGGGAGGCCTGGCATGCTGCAGACCATGGGGTCACAAAGAGTCGGACACGACTGAGCAACTGAACTGAACTGATGCTCTCAAGTGCTACGAAGGATGCTGACATAATTAAGAGTGTGTTGGAGGCAAGACACCAGGTGAAGAGTTAAATAACGGTAGGCAACAAAGATGGAAGAAACGTTCAAAGATTCTACACGATTAGTTGCCAAGTGAACTGCACAGAAAACTGTTAAAGGAGATGGATGGAACTGGAGCCGATTATACAGAGTGAAGTAAGCCAGAAAGAAAAACACCAATACAGTATACTAACGCATATATATGGAATTTAGAAAGATGGGGATGATGACCCTGTATGCGAGACAACAAAAGAGACTCAGATCTATAGAGTGAACTGTTGGACTCTGGGGGAGAGAGAGAGGGAGAGGGTGGGATGAGAAGGGAGAATGGCATTGAAACATGTATACTATCAAGCAAGAAACGAATCGCCAGTTGATGTCAGATGCAGAATGCAGGATGCTTGGGACTGGTGCAAGGAGAGGACCCAGAGGGATGGCATGGGGTGGGAGGTGGGAGGGGATTCATGTTTGGGAACGCTTGTACACTCGTGGTGAATTCATGTCAATGTTTGGCAAAACCAATACAGTAATGTAAAGTAAACTAAAGTTAAAATAAAAATT
>SJYQ01005605.1:139010-172240 GCA_006410935.1 Redunca redunca | reverse complement strand
AAGAATTAAAAACAGAATGCTGCAGCCCCAAATACCCTGGTCCCAGCAGCCAGGGAGCCCACCTACCCGCTCCGTCTATAGCAAAGGGATGCCCTGGATCCCAGGCACTCGGAGGCTATCCTTAGGCCCTGCCAACCCACCCTTCCTTGCCACATGCTGTGATACTGCAGTGACCTTGTGCCATTTCTCCTGTGTCCGACAGGTCACTATTAGGCTTGATCAACAGGGGGGCTTGGGGGCGGGGGTGGACACTGCAAGACCGCAGCGGACAAGGAGGTGCCCTACCATCCCCACTGGGTGGCTTCCAGCTCATCAGCCAGTGGGAAAGGGGCTTGGGGGAACCTCTCCGGTAGCCCTCATGGACCAGCCCACCCTCACTACCTAGTGGGCCCCTCCTGTGGACCAACTCAGGCCCATATGCTCCAGCAAGTGCTCTGACCACCCAGCAAGCAGCTCCCACACACGAGTTCCAGGTCTTCTTCTACAAATCTCTCTGCCACAGGGCAGGCTGTGACATGGCCCATGCCTCCTTGTCTCCAGGGCAGCCTGGGATCCCAGCCTTGTAGGCCCCCAGTCAAGACTTCAGATCTGTTCTTGTTCACCACCCTGATCCTAGAGGGAGCAGGTGCTTTATGCATTTACTACCTCTGTTCCCTTAGATTCTTCTACTACTGCTTTTAGGAGTTAACTACCTTTTCCTAATTAATACGTTTTTACATTCAAATTACAAATATGGGGACGTCTCCGGTGGCCCAGTGGCTGAGACTCCAAGATCCCCATGCAAGGGGCCTGGGTTCAGTCCCTCGTCGGGGAACCAGATCCCATATACCACAACTGAAAGATTTCGTGCGTGCTACAGTTAATACCCAGCGCAGCCAAATACATAATTATTGGGACTTCCCTGGGTGGTCCAATGATTGGGATTCTACCTTCCAATGCAGAGGACACAGTTTCAGTCCCTGGTCAGGGGTCTAGATCCCATATGCTGTGTGGTACAGCCAATAATTAAATAAAAATTTTAAATAAATAAATATTTTTTAATAAAATAAATTACAGGTATGACTAGTCCTTGGCTGATACAACCCCTGCAATTGAATGTGAATAGATTAGGATTAAAAAGGAGAGCATTTCAGGTCAAGAGAACAACACAACACGCCTCTGTGTGTGTGTGTGTGTGTGTGTGTGTAAGACCTGCTCCACCATTTTCTTTAGACTAGATTCACATCTGCATTTCTCTCGGCTACTGGAAGAACTCAGAAAGCATTAGCCTCACACCAACAAGGCCTCCTACCAGGAAGCAGAACCAGAGCTCTGTTGCCTCCCTCCTGTGCCCTGAGCCAGTCCCAGGTAGGGTGTCTCCAGGGACAAAGTAAAGGTCACCTTCAGACTGTCTGGGCAATCAGGGAACCCTCTCTGGTCACACAAGCCCAGGAAGGCTGCCTGGCACACCAGCCACTGGGAACAGAGACTGCGTGTGTCCCCTGTAGACTCTGTGTACAAGATGATGAGCCATAAATGTAGGCTGATGACAACCATGGGTCATACACACACAAAACCATCATCCATGAAACTGAATCAGCATCTGCTGCAAATGGCACCCATATTTCAACCAGCGTCTTAAATAAACACACACACACAGTAATATGGGGATGAGGGATATTCCACTCACCAAAATAATGTAAATGCTCTTTGAAGGTCAAAAGACACAAATGCCGAATAACAGAGCAGGCATTCTGATCTCCAGGGTCCCTTTCCAGCTCCAGCTCCTACAGTTCCATTGTCCCTTAGGATCAGAAGGCAGGTCTCATTCAGAATTTTAAGAAACTGCTGGCTTAGTGCAAAGTCCCTCTTTGAGCATTCACCTCCTGCTTGCTGGTGACTTGGGACGGAGGACCGCCCTTCTCCTGCTCACTGAGCATCTCTGCTTCTGGGATCTGTAATAATAAATCTTGTGACTCTATTTCCTCCGGGTGGATGTGTTTAAACTGCACCTTCAATCAAAACACCCCAGTGAGTTTCACTTCCCCAGTGGGAGCTTGGATGCCAAGAGAGCTGTCTGCGGACCCTGTGTGGGTGGCTTGTATCCCCACTCAGCAGGTCATAATCTGCACAGTCTTAACTGAATACACCAGCGCTGGCTTCTCAACACACGTTACTGCCCTAATCACTGCGCACCCATTTGCTCACTGGCCTCAAGGGCTGCTCTTACCCAGCACCTGGTTTCATGAGCTGGTTGGGTGTGTGTAGCTGCAGCATGTCCTCATTGCAGAGTTCCCACACTCCCGGTTCCATTCCTGCCAAAACAGGGCAGGAACAGCTGGCACCATCTCTCTGTCCCTCCTCCAACTTTGTTTTCACTCCCAGCTCAATAACTTGCCTTATGATGATCTCATTACCAATAACCTTGTTGTAATGAGCTTTAATCTGCCTCGTATTAATTAAAAGCATTGTCATTAGCCATCTTGGGTTGGGATTTGGGGGGAGTGGGGAGTGGGCAGTGAATAGCTAATAAGATCAACTCAGTACTGATTAATTATTGATTGGGAGGGATGGAGCAAAGGCCCAAGGAAGGCAATCCTTTACTCATGCCTAAATCCCGAAGAGTAGGGAAGAAAAGTACCAAAGCCAGCCTGAATCAGTAGGGCTCCCCCATCAGAACTGGGCAATTGGGCAGTATCTCCAATGGGGTTTCGGGATTTGAGTGTGAGACACAGATGAAAGAGACAGACACACATACAACCCCACATATCACAGGAAGAGACGGTACAAGAGAAGGTCACAGACAGGCCCCAAAGCACACAAGCCTCTTAACAGATTCTTCCAATCAAAGACTCAACACACAAAGGAAATGCACTGACAAGCAAATAGTGTTATCTCTGGGCAGTGAGGTTACAAGAGAACTTTTCTTTATAGGTCTCTGTATTTCTCAAATTTCCTAAAACTAATATTTATCCTATCAATAGAGGATAATTTAAAAAAAAAATAATCTCTTCTTCAACATCTTCTGGAAATAGAAATCCAGCCCCAAATTCTCTATCACACAGACTGGACCAGCTTGGTGCAGAATCCAGCACTGTTTCCCCAATTTTGCAGGGTGCTATGATCCACATGTGTGTTTTTCATCATGAAAATGGAATTGCAACTCCCCCTTCATCCCCAAGAAATCAAGCCAGGACGGTCTCCAAAGTCTCTTTTCTGGATGTCACCCTTTGCTTTAAGGTTTTACTTAATGAGCAAAGTAAAACTCATCATGTCTTGTGGGGAAAAAAAAAAAAAAACAAGTTGCAGTTTATAAAAGTTTTGAAGAAGCTTGACCACAGATTTAACCCTACCCCATAGCAGCATCCTCTGTCCCTCCTCTGACTGACTAACTGTCAGGTAGATCCTGGTTAAACTGCAACTCTAAACTTGAAGTTGCTGAAGCCACAATCTTGATGTCATCCTTAACATCTCTTTCCAAACGGGGGCCAAAATTACCTTCCTCGTCTGAAGTAATAAAAACTGGACACCAGGAAAGGAAGGGGAGTGATTCCTGAGAGATGCGAGGCACACACAGTGAATCTATAGTTGCCCGAATCACAGCACTGAGGGTTTCCAGGCCGCAGCGCAGGGAAAGCGGAGCCAGGCAGCACCCAGAAGACTCTGAGCTGAAGACACAGAGCTGAGAGTCCAGGAAGACCACAGCAGCTAGGGTTCACAGGGCAGAGTCCTGGAGAGCAGAGAGCCATACGAAGAAGGAACTCTGAAGAGCCGCCTACGGTCTGCCTCATGTATCTGGTTGAGTAACAGTCAGCACATACCCACAAGAAAACTACATGAGCCAGAAAGATAACCACAAAAGATACGGTTAACAGTACCCTGTGCATTCATATAGGTCTATTTCCACTAGCTGGACTAGAAAATCTCATAATTCTTGCGGCATTTGCTATAATACCCAGAAGAAGGGACTATCCCAAACTAAACACTATTCCATTCCCAAGCAATAAATACTAAAAGACTTGAAAAAAATCACACTGTCTCCATGTAACTTAACTGTGTCCGAGAACAAAGCTTTAGAACATTTATAAAAATACAAATATATCTAGTACCCAAAAAGACAAAATTGCCATCTTAGCACCTAATAAAATATTTACCAGGTATTCAAAGAAACAGAAAAATACAACACACTATGAGAAAGAAAAAAATCAATCAGTCAAAACCAACTCAAAACTGAAACCTGTATTAGTAAAAGAGGACAATTGTTATAACTGTATTTCATATGTTCAAAATGTTAAGCAGAGGCATGGACAATATTACAAAAAGAATGAGATCCAGATGAAACTTCTAGAGACTGTAATTTTTGATATGCAAAATACACTGGATGACGCTTCTCTGGTGGTTCCGTGGTTAAGTCTCTGCACTTCCACTGCAGCGGGATGCAGGTTCTATCCCACATGCCTTGCAACAGCCCCCCTCAAAAAAATATACTGGGTAGGATAAATGGATGATTAGACATTGTAGAAGAAAGGCTAGCGAACCTCAAGTCCTAGTAATAGAAACTATTCAAAATGAAACAAAAATAAAAAACTTTAATGAAAGAGCAGCAGTGATCTATGGGACAACTTCATGCAATCTTATAAACATTGGAATGTTGGAATCCCCAGAAGAGAGGTCAGGGAGAGAATGGGAGAAAAAATACTTAAAGAAATAATACCTGAAGTTTTTCAAATTTTATCTTTTTAAAAAATTATAAACCAATAGATCCAAGAATCTCAATAAGCCCCAAGCATAAGAAAGAAAGAAAACTGCATAATGAACTGGTTCAAAATCAGTGATTAAGAGAAAATCCTGAAAGTATCCAGAGGAAAAAAGACACATTATAGAGAAAGGAACAAAGATAAGAATGACAACAGATCTCTCGCTGGGAACAATATAAGCAGAAGTTAGGGGAGTAACATCTCTGAAAGCACGGAAAGAAAACCTAGATTACTATACCCAGCAAAAACATCTCTTAAAACCAAAGGTAAACTAAAAGCTCTTTAAGACGTATAAAAGCTGGCAGAAAGAAAATGATACCAGAAATAAGTATGGCTNAGTATGGCTCTATTGATATATAAAGGAACAAAGAGACCAGAAATAGAAACTTCACAGATAAAGGAACAAGACTTCTTTTTTAGTACATAAATAGTATAACATGAACTTTACAGCATATGTAAAAGCAAATGTATTACAACAGCATAAAGGCTGGAAAGAAAGAAATTAAAGTACATTATTATAAGATTCTTTACATTACTCTGTGAAGTAGTACAATGTCACTTGTATGTAGACTATGACAAGTTAAAGATGTATGCCACAAACTGATGCAATCACTAAAATAATAAAAAGAATTCTAGTTCATAAGCCAACAAAGGAGACAAAAATGCAACCATGAAAAAAATTCAGTCCAAAAGAAGGCATGAGAGAAAACAAATAAAGTATAAATAGGACAAGAAGAAAACCAGTAACAAGGTGAAAGATGTAAATCTAACCATGTCAATAATCTCATCAAATATAAGTGGTCCAAATTAAAAGTCAGAGATTGTCAAATTGGATAAAAAAGAAAGAGTCAAGTATATGTTATCCATAAGAAACTTTCCTCTTAATATTAAAACACAAACAGGTTAAATGCAAAGGATGGAAAAGGATATACCATGCCAATATCAATTAAAATAAAGCTGGAATGACTATGTATGTAACAGACAAAGAAACTCTGACTCAAGATAATGTCACAGCTGAAGGACACCACTTAAGGAAGAAATATTGCTCTTCCAGAAAACTGAAGATAGAATACCTCCTGATCCATTCTATGAAATCAATGTAATGCTAACATCAAAACCAGACAGAAAATATAAGGGGGAGAAAGAAGCTATATACCAATATTCATAGTGAACACAGATGCAAAAATTCTTTTTTTAAAAAAAGTGTTAGCGAATTGAGCCCAATTTATAAATAGGTTCTGTTCTCATTACAACCTATCATATAGTACACAATTTTGATTTGTCTCCCTAAAGGCAACATTAATTTTGATGGTTATCTACCTAACCTTCTCACTTATCTGTTTTCTTCTTATAATTAAGTACTGCATGGGGAAGTCATTTCAAATTATATAAATAGCCAGTTCTTTACTGAAATTTCAATTTATTCATTTGTTTATTTATATCAGTATGGACTCATGGATTTCTAAATTTTTTCAGTGGATCATAATTCATTACTCTCATTTGTTTCACAGCCTCACTGAGATATTTTGACACAATAAACTACACATATTTAAAATATATGACCTGATAATTTTGAATATGCATATACTTATGAATCTATCACCATAATCAAGCTAGTTAAACATATCCATCAAAAGCTTTGATTTCCCTTGATAATTCCAGTCCCATCCCTCCACATACCTCCCATCTCCAGAAAACCATTCATCCGCTTCCTATCAGTATAGCCTAGAATTTTGTAGAGTTTTATGTAAGTGGAATCACATGGTTTTTTCACCTAGTCTTTTTCCCTCAACACAATTTTTCTGAGATCCATCATGTTCTTACATGTATCAACAGTTTATTCTTTTTTTCTTACTGAGTAGTATTCCATTGCATAAATATGTTAATATCACAATTTCTTTATTCATCAGCTGATATATATTTGGGTTGTTTCCTGTTTTGAAGTACAAATAAAGCTGTTCTAAATATTCATGTTCAAGTCTTTGTGCAGACATGCTTTCATTTCTTACAGGCAAATATTTAGGAATGTAGTGGTCAAACTGTATGGCAGGGATATGCTTAATTTTTTAAGAAATTAAACTGTTTTCTAAAGTGGTTGTACCATGTTACATTCCCACCAACAGTGTATGAGAGTTCCTCCACATTCTCCCAATGCTTGGCATAACATCTTTTGCATTTTGGTCATTCTAACATATGTGCAATTGTATTTCATTATGGTTTAAATTTGTATTTCCCTAAGACTAATGATGCTGAAAATCTTTTCATGTGTTTACTTGCCATCTCTGTATCTTCTTTGGTGAAATGTCAATCTTTAGTCCATTTTTAATGAATTGTTTGTTTTCTTATTATTCAGTTATAGGCATGCTGTATACATTCCATACACAAGTACTTTATCAAATAAATGATTTGCAAATACTTTCTCCCAGTCTGTGGCTTGTCTTTCCTTTAACATTTTTCCAAAAAGAATTTTTTTATTTTAATGAAGTAAAATTTACCACTTTTTCCTTCATGGATCATGCTTTTGGTATTGTATCTAAGAAATCTTTGCATAACCCAAATTACAACTTTTTTCCCCCCTATGTTTCCTTCTAAAAATGTTCAATTTTCAGGTTTTACATTTGGTTGTGTGATCTATTTGGAAGCCATTTTTCTACATGGTGTGACATATGGATCAAAGTTCAATTTTGCACATGAATACCTAACTGTTCCAGCACTGTTTGTTGAAAAGACACACCTTTCTACACTGAATTGCCTTTTCACCATTGAAAAAAAATTCACTGTTCATATTACGTGTGGGTCTATTTCTGGATCGTTTAATCTGTTCCACAGATTATTTTGTCTATCTTTACACCAATACCACACTATTTTGATTACTATACGTTTATAATAAGTCTTGAAATCAGATAGTTTTAGTCCTCAACTGTGTTCTCCTTTTTCAGTGTTATTTTCTAGAAGTGACTCTAAAACCCTCTGCATTCTTATATAAACTTGAGAATCAGCCTGTCAATTTCTATTTTAAAAGCCTGCTGGGATTTTGATTGGGATAGTTATGAATCTAAGCTCCAGGAGTTGGTGATGGACAGGGAAGCCTGGTGTGCTGCAGTCCATGGGGTCGCAAAGAGTCAGACACGACTGAGCCACTGAACTGAACTGAAATTTATTTGGGGAAAATAGACACCTTAACAATACTAATACTGAGTCTTCCAACCCATGAACATGATTGCTGTTGTTCAGTCGCTAAGTGGTATATGACTCCTTGCAGCCCCTTGGACTTGCAGCACGCCAGGCTTCTCTGTCCTATATCATGACACACTATATTTCTCTATTTATTTCTCTCTAATTTCTCTCAGCAATGTTTAGATTCATATATATCGTTTCAGGAATTCCTCCTAAGTAAACAATCTAGGACATAGGCAAAACCCCTATGAATAGAGACATTCAGCACAGTGCCAATTATAATAGAAAAACATATATGTAAATAGATGCTGAAGCTGAAGCTCCAGTATTTTGGTCACCTAATGCAAACGGCCGACTCACTAGAAAAGCCCCTGATGCTGGGAATGATTGAGGGCAGAAAGAGAAGAGGGTATCAGAGGATGAGATGGCTGGATGGCATCACCGATGCAATGGACATGAACTTGGTAAACTTTAGGAAATGGTGAGGGAATGGGCGGGGGGTGCCCAGCATGCTGCAATCCATGGGGTCACAAAGAGTCGGACACAACTGGCCAACTGAACAACAACAATAAATAGATGCATTCTAAAAGCAGAAAAAGGGTTTATTATAGAACAGTCACACAGTTCAGTATTAAGTAGCCATTTTAACAGAAGATCATGAAGATTATTGTAACAACATGGAAAATGCTAAAGACGACAGGCAAATGACAGAACAGCAAAGAGTTAGAAAGAAAGCATATCAAAATCATAATAAGTTTAAGTTGGTGAAGTTATATTTTTTTCTTAAATCTGTACATTTTTATCACTACTGCTTTAATAATGTTTATTTTTAATTGATCTATAATTCACACACCATAAATTTCACCATTTTAAAATATACAGTTTTGTGGTTTTTACTATATTCACTTAAGTAGTATAACTATTAATATCATCACTATCTAATTCCAGAACATAAGTTGTGTTATTTTTAAAAATCTTATTATATTTTAGTCACACTTTATATAAATATCTATCTTGAGTCTTTGAAATAAAAGTCTGTCTTCATTCAATTTATCAGTACCCATTAATAGCTGATAAAGGTTGTGAGTGCCCAGTATGTATGAGTTTCCTATTATGTTTTACTAACACTCAAGTTCAATGAATAATTTCATATTAAAATGAGAATCACACAAGATGCCAAATGACTTGTCAGCACAATTCAAGTACAAATAGGTCCCTGATTTATAATTTTCACATACTCTATAATCATTAGCTTCATTTCAATTGTTGATTCACTATATCAGCATATGTTATAAGCTGCTGGGAAACAACACCTTGTTCATCACACACTCTGCAACAATAGTTGGTCCTCAGCAGTAAATGTACAATCCTTTACAGCACTCACATCGTCTCACCTGGTCCAGGTAAGAGCCTCAGGTAGGTATCATCATTCTCTACATTGCACAGGTATGGGAACTTCCACTGCTCAAAGGAAGTTAAGGGCCTTGCTAGGGTTACTCAGCCAGTAAATAGGAGATCCAGGGTTTGAGTCACAGTCTTCTGACTCCAAAACCCATCGCTTTCTGCTAGACTTTGGTGCCCCTCCAAACACACTGTTAAACATTCTTCACGAACGAGAAGGAAAAGGCCTGCTATGGGCCCTCAAAGCTGCCCTCCCGTATGCTCACAACACCGCCACTCCTACCCCCAGTGATTTCCCACACCTGGCAGGTCTGGGGCCCCAGAAGTCATCCCTGGAAGCCAGCTAGTACCAAGATGGGGAACAAACCCATGAGTACACGGGGGCCCGGAAAACACCAGCCACACAAACCGCAATCAGGGAGCCACGGGAAGCAGGGCACAGGCAGGCCCAGGAGGCATAATGGGTCTCAGTGCAGACACTGGTCATGACCACAGGACTGTGCAGCCCCAGGAGGCAGGCCACAAGCGGGCAGGATGCTGGCCACAGCGGGAACAGGGACACGGCCTTCAGCAGGGGCGAAAGCGCTAGCCACTCAGCCGTGTCCGCCTCTTTGTGACCCTACAGACTATACGGCCCAGCAGGCTCCTCTGTTTGTGGAATTCTCCAGGCAAGCATACTGGAGTGGGTAGCCATTCCCTTCTCCGGGGGAGCTTCCCAACTGCTGCTGCTAAGTCGCTTCAGTCGTGTCCAACTCTGTGCGACCCCATAGACGGCAGCCCACCAGGCTCCCCCGTCCCTGGGATTCTCCAGGCAAGAACACTGGAGTGGGTAGCCATTCCCTTCTCCGGGGGAGCTTCCCAACTGCTACTGCTAAGTCGATTCAGTCGTGTCCAACTCTGTGCGACCCCATAGACGGCAGCCCACCAGGCTCCCTCGTCCCTGGGATTCTCCAGGCAAGAATACTGGAGTGGGTTGCCATTTCCTTCTCCAATGCATGAATGAAAAGTGAAAGTGAAGTTGCTCAGTCATGTCCGACTCTTCACAACCCCACGGACTGCAGCCTACCAGGCTCCTCGGTCCATGGGATTTTCCAGGCAAGAGTACTGGAGTTGGGTGCCATCGCCTTCTCCAAACCAGGGATCAAACCTGGGTCTCCCACACTGCAGGCAGATTCTTCACTGTCTGAGCCACCAGACGGTAATCCTCCAAAAGTCCCCACTGTCCTTGGTATGAAATCCACACTCTTACCAGGCCCATCATGATGCAACCCAGGTGTCCTCCGGGCTCATCTCTTACCTTCCCACTCCCTCCCCCTCCCCAACCACAGGGATCAGTCCTGCACCAGCCCCTGCCTCCCACACCCCCGCACCCCCACCACCCCAGCCTTTGCACAGGCAGCTTCACAACCTCACCACCCCTCTCTCTCACCTGTCAAAACCCTTCCAGCCTGGACCCTGGCCTCAGTCCCCTCGCATCTTCCTAGCCCCAGCCCGGCCCGTGCTCCCGTCCTCCCTGTCTCCTCTCCCAGGTGCAGCAGCTGCCCACCAGCCCAGAACCAACAGCAGCAACCAGGGCTTCATCTCCAGCGAGCCTCCCCATCCTCTGATTTTCTGAACCCCCCCTTGGAAAAAAAAAAAAAACTAAGCTCCCAAGTGGCCTGCAGCTCTGGGTAGGACCACCTGCTCTGGGGCCAGACCACGGAAAGCAGGAAGATGCCGCAGACTCGGCCAGGTTGCAGCCACGCTTGGCTGTGATCCAAGGTGAAAGGCCCAGAGCAACAGAGCTTCTGAATGTCACAGGCGATGATGTGACCATCCTCCAGTCGGGGTGGCCCCCTTCCCACAGCCCCTATTCCCTCATTTCTCTGTAGGGAACTGACAGGCAGACCCTAAGAAGGACTCCATTCGAGCATCCAGGGCAGCGGCTTTTCCTGCACAACCAAAGACTGGAATCACCAACAACTCACTCAGCAGAAGCCATGTGCCCATCACAACACCCAAAGAGACACCCCACCGCTGCGGCCCCCCACTTCCCTACACACTCCAAGAGGAGCCACCAAGCGCTGCTTCCACAAGGAACTGACCATGCTACCAAGAGGCAAAACTGAACAAGGCAGTGGGCAGACCATCGTCCTAGAGGATGTCGCCCCAGGCTGGACATCTGGGATGATCATGGACTCTGCCTGGCTCTCAAGGCCTCCCTGAGTCCCCTCAAGGTCACCCAAAGGAACAACTGACAAGGGTCTGCATGGCTGGACAAAGACATAAAGAGGACCCCAGCGCAATTTCTGGGTCTGGGCTCTGCCAGAGCCCTGCTTTCTAAGCCTACAGGACAGGCTGGCCTGAGGAGGAGGGGGCTGGCACAGCTGGGCACTGATGTCCAGTCTGCAAACTAGGTTGGCACTTGGGGGGCACATACTGGCTCAGGGGAGCAGGGGTGGTCTGGGAAGATGCTGTCGTGATGTTCTGGTCAGAGGAGAGACCCAGCAAAACTGGGTCTCACTGAGGCCCTTTGGCAGGTGGTGACCACTGAGGCCCTTTGGCAGGTGGTCCTTAGTGAACCCCACCAGGCCTCCAGGGGTTTGTCAATGCTCCAAACCAAAACAAACTCCTGTGGAGTGTGAAGTGTGACACCCCAAACGTGGACATTTATAGACCCAGCACCATCTCATGCTCGGTTGTTGGTACTGTGGGACTTTACATCACCAATGACAAATTCCAGGAGCACATCAAACACAGAAAATCCCAGAGCACTCAATAGGGAAGGAAGAGAAGCAGGTGTCTGAGGGGCAACTCCGCGGGAGACTGCAGAGCGAGCTGACCATGGGGAGGTTTGTGTCCGTATCCAGCAATAATCTAGAAGGACCATGCAATGAGCACCTTAATCCTGTTACCAACGCTTATTAATACTTACTGTGTTTCGGCCCTAATCCAAACCCTTTATATGAGCATTATATCTCATTTAATCCCACAACCACCCTATAAGGTAGGCACAATTATTATCTTCTGTTTCAGAGATGAAGAGGCAATGGCTCAGAAAGGTTAAATATCTTGGCCCAGGGTACTCAGCTAAGACCTGAGCCCAGGCAGTCTGGTTGCAAGAGCGCCTGCTCTTTAACCACAGTGAAAAGCTTCTCATGATACCTGGATATTCCAAGTGAAAAGGCTTTGAACCTGGATTCATGATACCTGGATCCTGGGCCAATTCTGCCCCTAATTTATCACCCCTACTTAATGTAATCCTGAACAAATCATCTCAAGTTTCAGGACCTCAGCTGGCCCATACATACAAAGACAGGTTGCAGAGAATCAAGAACACACGTGCAGCATACCTGCCTCCCCTCTATCACCATGGCACCCATCAGACATCACTAATCAACCACAACACACTGAGCCCAGGTGAAGACTCACTCATTCTCTACCCTGTACTCAACCACTATGTATCAACTGGAATTGATAGATGAAATGCATTTGCTTTCCCAGAGTTAAGCTTGTTTCTAGGGTGTCTTCTGACTCTAAAAATCTACAACTGTGTTACTGGGGTTGTAAAGGCAAAATTTTAGCCCCATTCCAAATAGATTTTGTCCTTTTGCTTCCATCTTCCTTCTGCAAGATGGACCTTATGTTACACATGGTCTGCTCCACTGTCTCCCCAACCCACAATGGACGAACTGGACATGCTGGCCCTCTCTCTCCTCTGTCTCTCTAAGGGAGCCCAACAAAAAGATCTAAGGCCAAAGCCACTGACATAATAGGATGAAGGGGTGCAGGTTCCTTTGTGCTAAGCATTGTGTTCCCAGAAAGTTCCACTTAAAATACAAATACTCCCTAGAGATGGTAACACGGGAAATTATTATCAGTCACTGACACCTTAGCGTGAGTTTCTGCCTCTTTTTCCAGCTTCAGCAACTAGTCGATAGCCCAGTTCTGTGGGATGGGATAGATTCCAAACACAGGTTCTGTTTCAAAGAAGGTCATCCTAAAAAGAAAGTTGTGGGAGGGGGCATTTGGGGAGGGGAGCCACTAGAGTGGCTGAGAAAGCTTAATGAATAAAACATGCTACACAGCTGCCAAGGATACTTGCATTTTAATAGGGAACAGTTTGGGGCCAAAAGAATTAATCTCTAATGGTGGAATTACAAGCATCAGCAATGATTTAGGGAGGTAATAAGCAAGGGAAGTTGTTCCAGCACCCCTGAAATCCCAACAAATGAGCTGACGTGAGTGCGCAAGCCCTCAGCAAATAGCAAATATGCTACAAATTTAAGGGATTAATAATATTATTACTGACAACTTCTGACTCTGCCTGCCAGTGACCAAGCCTGCCACTACAGAGACAAACTCGGATGCTCATGGGAGCCCAGGACACGCACTCTTTGGCCTGGAAAGCATCCATTTGGGAACTTAGTTGCCAGAAAAACTGAAGAGAACCCTTCCCTCCATCTGCCACTTAATCACACACACTGAGAAGATGCATAATTAATTTGTTCTCAACAGTTGCTCTGTGGCTGGAAGAGTGAGGGCATTTGTGGAATGGCAATTACAGGCACACACAAAAAAATGTCATGTAACAAGCAGAATCACACATCCATCCAGCCTGCTTCGCTTCCCTTCCCCATCAACCCTGTTCAGGCCATGGACCTGGGTGTGCAACACGTATGCAAAGGAACAAAAAAACCAAATCCTGAAAGATACAGAGAAGGAAGACTCACTTTAACCTCAGAAAGGGGAAAAGGTGCAAAGTTCAGGTACAAGGTGAAGATCAATGAGCAGGGCATTGGAGGGACAACTAAACACCCACATGAATTCAATGAAATTAACGGATTCTTGCTAATTCAATTCATTGTGATAATGACATGAATACATACAAAAGTGTCAGTTGTTAGAGATGCCCACTGAAATTACAGGTGAAAAGCCCTGGTTTTTATAATTTAAAAGTCTTCAGCAAAATAAATAAATGAAGGAATTATGGCAAACTATTTTAGATCCAGGTGTCAGGCATGGGGTTCACCATATTATTCTTTTTTTAAATACATCTGAAATTTTTCATACAGAGTTTTTGTCTCTGCTTTTGTTTTAAGATTTAAAGCAGACCCTACGTGTTGTTCCTAACATTTCACTGTAGTGCAGGAGGCCGTGTGTTCTAGACCTGGGCCAGCCTTTCTTGTCTCATTGTGTACCACATGCCCTGTCATTCACCCTAGTCCATCATGTCAGACTTCTTCTGGGTCCTGGAAGAGCCATGCTCATTCCCACCTTCGGACTCTCAGGCTTGCAGCCTCCTTCTCCTAGGGCCAACTTCATGAGCATGTGACCCGTGCTACAGTCAGACTGCACCCCGCACTCAAAAGGGCTTCACACCGTGGTTTAACATGAGACAGAACAACACCCCCCAACAAAGATGTCCACGACCTAGTCCCTGGAACCTGTGAATATGTCACCTTCCTTGGCAAAGAAGGATTAAGGCTGCAGAAGAAATTGAGGTCCCTGATCAGCTGACCTTGAGACAGATCAGCTTAGATTATCCAGGTGGGTCTAGTGTAATCACAATGGTTCTTCTAAGTGGAAGAGGAGGGCACAAGAAGAGAACCAGAGATGTGGCAGCATGGGGACCTAGCCAGACACTGCTGGCTTTGAAGATGGAGAAAGAGTGCTTTGAGCCAAGGAATGCAGGTGGCCGATAAAAGTTAGAAAAGGCAAGGCAGTGACCTCTCCCCCAGAGCTCCCAAAAGGAACACAGCCCTGCTGATGCTTACACGTTCACTTTAGTCCAGTGAGAACCAGTTTAGACCTCCGACCTCCAGAATGCAACAGAATAAGTCTGTGCTGTTACAGGGCTTCCCTGATAGCTCAGGTGGTAAAGAATCCACCTGCAACGCAGGAGACCCTGGTCATGCAATGCATGACCTCCTGCAATGCAGGAGACCCTAATCCACTGGAGAAGGCATAGGATACAATTAAGTTTATAGTAATTGGTTAAGCAGCAATTAGGAAACTAATACAGCATCAGTTCAGTTCAGTTCAGCCGCTCAGTCGTGTCCGCCTCTTTGCGACCCCATGAATCGCAGCACGCCAGGCATCCCTTCCATCACCAACTCCCGGAGTTCACTCAGACTCGCGTCCATCAAGTCAGTGATGCCATCCAGCCATCTCATCCTCTGTCGTCCCCGTCTCCTCATGCCCCCAGTCCCTCCCAGCATCAAAGTCTTTTCCAATGAGTCAACTCTTCGCATGAGGTGGCCAAAGTACTGGACTTTCAGCTTCAGCATCATTCCTTCCAAAGAAATCCTAGGACTGATCTCCTTCAGAATGGACTGGTTGGATCTCCTTGCAGTCCAAGGGACTCTCAAGAGTCTTCTCCAACACCACAGTTCAAAAGTATCGATTCTTCGGTGCTCAGCCTTCTTCACAGTCCAACTCTCACATCCATACATGACTACTGGAAAAACCATAGCCTTGATTAGATGGACCTTAGTCGGCAAAGTAATGTCTCTGCTTTTGAACATGCTATCTAGGTTGGTCATAACTTTTCTTCCAAGGAGTCTTTAATTTCATGGCTGCAGTCACCATCTGCAGTGATTTTGGAGCCCCCAAAAATAAAGTCTGACACTGTTTCCACTGTTTCCCCATCTATTTCCCATGAAGTGATGGGACCAGATGCCATAATCTTCGTTTTCTGAATGTTGAGCTTTAAGCCAACTTTTTCACTCTCCTCTTTCACTTTCATCAAGAGGCTTTTTAGTTCCTCTTCACCTTCTGCCATAAGGGTGGTGTTATCTGCATATCTGAGGTGATTGATATTTCTCCCGGCAATCTTCATTCCAGCTTTTGTTTCTTCCAGCCCAGCGTTTCTCATGATGAACTCTGCATATAAGTTAAATAAGCAGGGTGACAATATACAGCCTTGACATACTCCTTTTCCTATTTAGAACCAGTCTGTTGTTCCATGTCCAGTTCTAACTGTTGCTTCCTGGCCTGCATACAGATTTCTCAAGAGGCAGGTTAGGTGGTCTGGTAAAGCATAGCTGTCTTGAAATTCTTAATTTTATCTTTGGATGTGGGTTTTGCAAATAAAGCCAAATGGGACAATGGAGCAAGCTCACACCCAAGGGTAGATGGAAGGCCATGATGCAATTATAAAGTTGATGGAAGTTCACATGCAGCTCCCACACAGTCCCATCTCCGCAGTGGGTTCTTGGCTGCCCTTTCCTCACCCCAAGCCCAGTACCCCAGCTCCATCTGGCCTCCCTGCCTTCTCCCCACAGTTACAGCTGCTCTCCTCCCAGCAAGGCAACCAGGTCATGTTGGTGGGGGAGGCATACCTTCTTCTGCTGCCCTTTGCGCCCACTGGGGGCCTTGGTATAGGCATAAGAAGGGTCAGGGTCACTTCATGCCCAGTTACACTCCTCTTCATCCCAGCAGAGAAAACACAAAATGAAATGGGAGGTGTCTGGCTTGGCTGACTGGGGCAAGTTGGAATGAGTTGCTTCACTCCTGCACGTATGCTCAAATAGTCATTTTCAGAGTGTAAAATACAGTTGCTGTTTTTTTGAGGGGGGGTTTTGTGATAGGATAACTTAAGGTTACAAAGGACTATGATTTATGTTGGTTACCCTTCAGTTTAACAGATGAGAGTATAACATTTAAATATCTATTTCCTTCTCTCCCCATAAGTTTTTCTGCATGTTCACATTGAACTTGAGCTATGGAATGAATTTAAGAACCATGTCTTGAATGAAGTGTAAAAAGATACACAAATTAAAATTTTTTTAAAAAAAGGGTCAAGGTCATACATGTGTCAAGCAGTATCCCTCCACATCCTAGACCAGCATCACCAAGACAAGCTCAGCAGGTGACTCAGCAGGAACTTCTCTCATGCCCAGTCCACGGCCTGAGCACCTCCCAGCACGAAGGCTGTGAGCTCTTGGGAGCTTCCCATCCACTGTGGGCTGGGGCAGCAGGGCTATGGGAAGGGGAGACTGACTCCCCACCCAGCCAGAGGCCGGCATGGTCACTGTGCACTGGGCCCTGTGAATTACATAATCCGCCCTGTCTCTTCCATATTCTCTCAGCTTTTCACGTGCTGGTTCTTTCAGCACTTCTCAGTTTCATCTGAAAAAAAACCCATGTCAGAGAGCGTTTCCTAAGCCCAGCTTCAGTCACTCTTTATCCCATGACCACGTTTTATCTCTTTGAGGGCACTCAGCAACAGCTGACATTATCTGGTTCACTTACCTCCTTGCGTCACTAAAAAGTATTCACCAAGCCCGTTTTATGCCAGGCACTGTTGTAAGTGCTGAGAGTACAGTGGCAAGAAAAACAGACTGAGTCTCTGCCCCCCTGGACCACGCACTCTTGTGTCATCAATTGCTAACAATCTGCTATCCCCTCAGGAGCAGACTGTTTACACCTGGCACCTTAAACAGTGCCTGGCACAAAGTAAGTGCCCAAAAACATTTGTGCAGGGACGTCCCTGGAGGTCCAGTGGTTAAGACCTCACCTTCCAACGCAGGGGCTGCAGGTTTGATCCCTGGCTGAGCTTCTCTGGTGGCTCAGATGGTAAAGAATCTGCCTGCCAATGCAGGAGACCCAGGTTTGATCCCTGAGTCAGGAAGATCCCCTGGAGAAGGGAGTGGCTACCCACTCCAGCATGGTTGCCTGAAGAATTCCATGGACAGAAGAGCCTGGCAGGTTACAGTCCATGGGGTCACAAAATGCTGGGCATGACTAAGAGATTTTCACTTTCATACTTTTTCTTGGGAAGCTAAGATCCCACATCCCTTGTGGCCAAAAAACCAAAACATAAAACAGAAGCGATTTTGTAACAAAGTCAGTAAAGACTTTTAAAAATGTTCCACATCTCAAATTTTAAAGATCTAAAAAAAAAAAAAAAAAACCCACACATTTGTTGCACAACTGACTGTGTGAAAATGAATGGCCCAGGTACTTTGGGCTGTGACTGGGCACAGCATGGAGACATCCTTCTTTATCCTATACAGGGTGGAGCATAAAGTTACATCCCAAGAGCAAGAAACTGGAGGGAAGGAGAGGCCTGGAGACAGACTTGGGGTGGGAGAAGGACAGTGCCCCATTCCCGAAGCATGTGGCCATCAATCAGCCTCACATATGTCCCGCCATTATCTGTCAACAGTTTATTTGTATATTTAAGCGAAGTTATTCCACTAATTGGACATATGTCTCATGGTTATACAAGGAAAAGTCTATTAAAAAGTCTTGCTGTAACAGGCAAGAGCTTTGAGGGTAGTTTTATTCAGGAACAGGAAGGGAGTTGAGTGGATTTTAATTTGGTAGAAAATAGCTGCTTGGGGCCAAGACAGTGAGAAGCAGGAAATCAAGAACAGGCTATTAGATTATTAGTGTTGTTAACAAGCGCCTCCATCACCCGTACAGCTGCAGAACGCCTTCCATCAACTTTATTAGCTGTATTATGGCCTTCCATCTACCCCGGCTATTCCAGCGATCCCCATTTTGGAGAGACGTGGCCACTGAGGCAAGAAAAATGCATCTCGCCCAAGCCAGGATGAGTGTGGCCTCAGCCCCTGCAGCCTCCCAAGCACATCAAGGGACGAGGATTTCAGAGTCTGAGATGAACAGCCCAGAGGGTTTCAGGAGAAATGGTGGAGGACTTGGGGGATGGGAGAGAGGCAGAGGGGAAACCCTGGACTGTCAAACTCCCTGAAACAGCAAGTTCACCCACACCTTGACTGCGGGCTGAGAGGAAGCCTGGCAGCTCATCCAGAACAGGAGAGAGCGCCGGGGAGTCGAGCGGTTAGAGACACAGGCTTGGGAGCCACACTGCCGGAGATTAAATTCAAGACCCTATGCTGGGGACTTCCCTGGTGGCCCAGTGGCTAAGAGTCTGCGCTCCCAACGCAGGGGGCCCGGGTTTGATTCCTGGTTGAGGAGCTGGATCCCGTACGCCACAACTAAGGAGTCTGCATGCTACAACAAAAGATCCTGAATGCCACAGTGAAGACCTGGTGCAGCCAAAATAAATAATAAACAAAAAAAAAGACCCTCTTAGTGGGTTGAATGATGGCACCCAAGAGATATGCCCACATCCTAAGCCCCAGAACCTGTGATTGTGACGTTCAGTGGACAAAAGGGTCTTTGCAGGTGTGATTCAGGTCAGAATCTTGAAATGAGATCTTCCTGGATTGCCCAGATAGGCCTTAAGTCCAATGACAAGTGTCCTCAGAAGAGAAGAGAAGACGGAGGCAGAGGCTGGAGCGATGCAGCCACAGGAAGGCCTGGAGCCGGCAGCAGCAGCAGGAAGGAGGCATCCCTGGAGCCCCCAGGGAGGCCTGGCCCTGTCGGCACCTTGTCCTCACAGTTCCAGCCTCCAGAACCGTAAAAGAACGAACTTTTGTTGGCCACCTCGTTGGTGGCCATTTGTCATGGCAATCACAAGAAACTAATATACCTGTTTCCTAGCTGTGGGGCCTTGGACAAGTCACTTAATCTGTGCTTCAGTCTGTCCAAGGAGGGATGATAACAGGATCCACCTCGGGGTCCTTGTGAAGTTATAACACAGAGAGAGCTCTTGGCACAATGCCTGTCCCGTGGTGTTCGATCGACGTAAACACTTGCTTTTAGCATCAGAAGCCACCTGGGGAACCCATTTTAAAAAATGGGTTCTCCAGGCCTCACTCCAAAATCACTGAAAACAAATTTCAGACTATAGGGTCTAAGAGTCTATACTCTCAAGGCTCCCAGGGTACCTCTGATGATCTGCCAGGTTAGGAACCATCTGTGAGCTGTCACATTCCCCCTCCACAACGGAGTCTCTGCTGTTTCCAGGAAGCTGTCCTTCTGGATGCTGATTTCACAGCTGTACTAAACTACCCAGTCCAGCACTCAAGTACCTTCACAGTAAGAAGGTCCAGCTTTTGCCGAATCCCCCATCGTGTAGCTTCACCCCATTTCCCTGTTGAGGTAGAAACAGCTTGGTCAGACCGAAAGCACCCAGTCCAGGGTGAGAAAGGAAACTACAAGGACACTTTCAGTGGAAAAAGCAATCAGCAGTGAGAAGCCCAGCCACAGTCAGTCTGGGCTGGACTCTGAGAGGAGGAGAGAGGCTGAAGCTGGGGTTTCTCCCACTCCTGCCCCACTGTTGCTGTGCAATCGCTCAGTCGTGTCCAGCTCTTTCGACCCCATGGACTATGGCATGCCAGGCTTCCCCATCCTTCACTATCTCCTGGAGCTTGCTCAAACTCATGTCCGTTGAGTCAGTGATACCATCCAACCATCTCATCCTCTATTGCCCCATTCCCCTCCTGCCCTCAATCTTTCCCAGCATCAGGGTCTTTTCCAATGAGCTGACTCTTCATATTAGTGGCTAAAGCACTGGAGCTTCAGCTTCAGCATCAGTCCTTCCAATGATTATTCAGGGTTAATTTCCTTTAGGATTGACTGGTTTGATCTCCTTATTGTCCCAGGGACTCTCAAGAGTCTTCACCAGCACCACAGTTTGAAAGCACCAGCTTTTCAGTTTGGTCATGGTGAAAGCATCCCATCCAAGGTGAAAAAGGAAACTACAGGGAGGTTTTCAGTGGAAAAAGCAATCAGCAGTGAGAAGCCTGGCTGTGGTTAATCTGGAATGGACTCTGATATGAGCAAAGATGGGCTGAAGCTGGCGTTTCTCTGGCTCCTGCCCCATCAGCACAACACCATCTCTGGGGAGCAGGGCCCTCTGCCCTCCGCCAGCTCCCCCACAGAACCAGGGGGCAGGGGCAGTTGGAGAGCAGCTCGGGGGCAGCAGCAGGAAGCCAGCCCCGAGGGATCAAGGCAGCCTGTGTAGGAAAGAGAGCTGCAGACACTGTACACAAGGAATTGGCTAATAATGATAATCGTGCTGATCAGAGTAGAGAGATGCCTCGCGCAGGCAATGGCCTCCCGTCACCGGAAAGCCAAGGGCTTATTTTGTTTCATTTCAGCTGTGGCCTTTGGAAAGAGATCACTGCTTCTGAGCAGCAGGAGCAAACACCATCCCATCAGGCAGCTTCAAGCCTGAAGCAACCCTAACAGATAGACCGGGTGAGCTGTGGGGAGAGAAAAGCTAGAAAGAGAGCGGCCAAGCCCAGCAGGGGAAAGACCGAGGCAATGGTGGGCGCAAGCCAGAGTTTGGCCCAGCATCTGCTACAGATGGTGCAGCCTGTGTTTTCCCAAGTGTGACCTGGTTACCAGGGATGGTGTGCAAAAAAGTGGCACAAGAGGAGATTTGGGGTGGTACCCAGAATACCACAAAAACAAATCTTATTTGCATATGCATTAGACCCACAGAAAGAAAGCTAGTCTATCAAATCTGTGGTTTCACAGATATGTTTGCTTAGAACAAAACCAAATAAAGGAAAAAAGAGTCAATAAAATGCAAAAGGTCATACCAATACATGAATAGTGGGATATAAAGAAGTGAGTGGGAATGATAACCAGTGAATTCAAGACAGTGCTTGCTGCTGGTTATACAGAAGGGAGGCTGGAATCAGGGAAGAAGTACTTAGGAGTTTACAACTGTATGGGTAAGGTATCACTTCTGGAATTGAGCAGAGAGTGTAAGGGTGGTCACTAAATTATTTTATATCTTTTTTAGGTTCTATATTTCACTCGTTTTAATAAGATAAGAGGCATGCAGACATAGTTTAGGGCAACCAAGAAGACAACTTGGCATTTGCGTGGGCTGCCTGGGAACCACAGAAAAGCCACGCAGTGGGCCCAATCTCCAGGGGAAGCACAAAGCCTGCCACATTCTCCCCTAGGGCCCCCACTAATGGGAATGTACCCCCAAAAGGCTTTCTGCAGCCCACACCAAGGCCCAACAGCCTCCTGCAATGGAATTCTCTCTGATTCAGAAAGACGCTGGGGTCAGGGCCACTGCAGAAGGTCATGGAGGTTTGCAAGGCAATACTCAGAAAGGTTTGCGTATACTGCTAGATTCAATAGCAGATTCTGGTCTCCCTACACCACAGGGCTGGTCCTCAGATGACCCAACCAGAGGAAATTAAATGCAGCTCATGCTCCTGCAGAAATTATCACAAACTCTGAAAAAGCCAGTCATCAAGGCGGCAGGGATTCAATTTCCCTCCCGCTCTGAGCAGCACACTCTGAGGCAAAATATTCCATGATGACAAATGAAAGCAGCAAACGGAGTCTGCGGGACAGAGTCCATGAAAACTCACTGAAAAGCATCCACGCCAGGTTGACAGACACCGAACGTGCCATGGAACAGTGGCACCAATAGAAAAGGCAACTGTGGAGGAAGCCATGCAGGCAGGTACCCCCAGCCCCAGCTGGGTTAGCAGCCCCTCCCATGCAGGGCTCCTGCCCTCAACCTCTTGACTAGGATAGCTGCTATCCGGGGCCAGAGCTACAATGAAAACACACTGATCTTCTGCAACTGGAGATTTCATGCCTGCTCCCCCCACCAGGCTGTGGGCAACTGAAGGGCAGAGGTTGGGCCTTATTTCCCTTTAGATCCTCTGAGCCTGAGCCTGACACAGCGCCTGGCACAGAGCAGGCTCGGTTAACGCTGGTTAAAATAACAGGTGGGTGGAAGAATGGTGAAGGCATGCACTTCACCGTCGGCCAGGACAGTCCCAAGTTTCAGAGAATATTCTTACAGAGCCAGATGCTGCTACAGTTCCCCTCGCACAGCAAGAAGATCTTTAAAACGTTTATTGAATTATCACACCCTCACTAAGCTGAGAATGTGAAGTGAAGTGAAAGTCGCTCAATCGTGTCCGACTCTTTGCGACCCCATGGACTCTACAACCCATGGAATTCTCCAGGCCAGAATACTGGAGTGGGTAGCTGTTCCCTTCTCCAAAGCTGAGAATGTGGTTATCCTCAAAACCAGCAGTTGTTCAGCAGCTCAAGAGTTGAAACACTTTTCCAAAGCCAAGAGCTAGCATCTACTGATTCCTCTGGAGGGTCTACACTCCCCTCTGTTGGGGAATGCAAACCTCCCAATATTTGTTGAATTAATAGCTCTTTGGCTGGTGGATTAAATAAGTAAAAGGATCCCAGGGAGAAAGCTCTATTGCCCTTGTCTCTGCTCCTCTGTTTCCCAAGCCCACCCCAGGCAGAACCACAGCTTCGGTGCTCCCACTAGGGGAGAAGCCGCACAGACATCTTTGGCTCCACTTTTTATCCAACTTGGTGCTTTCCCTGGGTTGCAAATGGATAAAAAGGGAGACAACCAAGTATAGAGGGAAAAGAACCTGGGACTCGGCAAGATCTGGATGTCCAAGAGCAAGTCCAGGATCTGCCACAAACCTGCGTGGTCCTGAAGAAATCAAAGCCTGCCTCTGAGTCTCCAGTCCCACATCTATACATTGGAGCCTTGAGCGGGCTGATGCCAAAGATGTCTTTCAATGGATGAAGTATAAACAGCCATCGCCTTACCTGAGACAGTTATTCCGCTCCTCTGACCAATAACCACTAGTCAGAAGTAGAATCCATTTCCGCCCCCCAAATACCTCACCGTATGCCGTAGTTCTAAAGGTTGACCCAGTATGACTCCTTCCCCTAAAATGTAGAATTCAGTAATGCTGAAACAGTCATCCCATATTCCAGCCCAAAACAGCCTGTGTCCCTAAACAAAGTCAGGTGTGAAGGTTAACAGGGCTTAACGGGCAGCAAGGGGTCTTACAGCAAATGTACAGCTGCCTCCCATTTTGAGGGTAAGAGCGGCAGGTGAAGCTCCTGCCCTCAAGTTTCAGGACTCGGAGGGAGGCCCCCAGAGGTGTAAGCTCCTCTCTCTCCCTTCTCTCGCCTTCCCTGTGGAAGGAGCAATCATCAACTGGATTGGTGAGTTTGGCTCACCTCTTCCTCTCTCCTCCCTTTTGGGATCTGGAACTGTGTCCACCAGCCCCTCCTTGCCCTAAGAGGCAGGACCCCACTTAAGAGGCTTGTCCTGCCTCATCTATACCTGGGGAGGTAAGTCTATCAAATTCATAGGTGAAGCCCGCCTGCTCCAGCCCAGCATTAATCAGTAATAAAGCTGACATCTCTGTTCTCCACCTGGCAGAGTCCTGCATCTCCTTGGATCTGGTTCTCAGGCCAAGAGGAAAGAATATTTACATCACTACCTCCTGAGCTCAAATATTTATTAACAACTATAGTAATTAATATGACACACACACACTGAGGACCTGAAGTATCCCAGGAGGCAAACCACAGGAGCCCAGTGACCGGCTCCGTAACAAGAAACTGAATTCAGCTAAAAAGATTCTCAGTCACAAGAGCAACCAAGGTCCCCTCCTGATATTAGGACTCTGATCAAGGAAGGAAAAGGCATATCCGATCCCTCTCACTCTCCTGCTCTTCCCACTGCAAACACACACACACAGAGATCCAGTATGCTTCCCTAGAATGTATCAGGACTCATTAGGCTACAAGGAAGAGAAAACTGAACTCAAACCATCTGAAACAAAAAGAGAATTTCCTGGCATAAATAAATGAAAAGTCCAGTGGTGATCTAGCATAGGCTCAGCTAGACGTGAGCTAGATGCTCTCTAGATTCAAACGACACATCTCTCTACAATACTGACTCCATTCACAGATGGGCTTTCACCTCATGGTGGCAAGGTGGCTGCCAGCAGCTCTAAGCCAACATCTGATACTCTCAACTAATCCAGCAGAAAAGACAGTGTCCCCTGAGGAACACCCCCAAAAGTTCTAGAGCTGACTGATGCTCACTAACCAGAACTGGCTTAGATACTCATCCTGGAATCAGAGGAACGGACCGCACTGACAGCCCAAGTCACATGTCCACCCTCAGTGTGGGGTGAACCCCACTCAAACCTCATGGCACGTATATATGAGATAGGGGTGGTTCCCCAAAGGAAAATTTAGATGCTGCTCCCTGAAACGAGAATGACTACTGCACAGCAAAATTAACATTTGTCCACTACACCCCGACCCTCGGTCAGAATCAAGTCGGTGCTGCCTCCGCCAGCCCACTGCCTGGATGTCTGGACCGGCAGTGACTTCTTTGTGCTTTGCTGCTGTTGTCATTTTAGTCGCTAAGTCCTGTCCCACTCTTTGGGACCCCATGGACTGTAGCCCGCCAGGCTCCTCTGTCCATGGGATTTTCCAGGTAAGAATCCTGGAGTGAGCTGCCATTTCCTTCTCCAGGGGATCTTCCTGACCCAGGCATTGAACTGCACGTCACTTGCATGGGCAGGCGGATTCTTTACTGCTGAGCCACCAGAGAAGCTCTCTGTGCTTTATGCACAAGCAAGTTCCCACCCACCGTTTCTGTTTATAAGCATTCTGGGCATCAGGAGCCTGGTTCTCCAAGGTATCTGGGTCCCGTCCTGTGCCCTTACTGCACAGCAAAGTGCCCCTGTGCCCTAGAAGACACTCTTCCACACTGGCTCCCACCTGCTCCTGACGCAGGCTGAGTCACCACAGTGCCCACCAGCTGAGCACCCACCTTGAAAGTGCTTCCCGAAGTCACTGCCAGCCAGGCTCACCTGGCGCCCACACACTCTGGGACCCAGGGATGCTGGCTTGAGAGGTGAGATAATTATGTCTCCCCCTTCACTCACTTCTCTATCAGTCTCGCAGACCAGAACAGATAAGTGTTCCAATGGAAGAAAACACTCCTGCGGTAGTTAGTTGTGCTCTTTCGTGCCGCCCAGCTCCCCCTTCCCAGGTACACCTCCCGGGGTTCAGCCTGCACCCTGTTATCCGGTGCCAGCCACCACCCGCTGCTGATCTTTCATCAACTGCCAGGCTGCGCATCCCTTATTGCATCCTCCCAGCTTCTCCTTGACCTGCAGCCTCAATGCTTTCCAGATGACTGACACGTGAAAGCCAACTGTCTTCAGGACAACCGCTCCCCTACCCACTCTGCAGATTCCCCAAGGCAGAGGGCTTACCCCTGTTCCCATGGCCTAGATTTCTCTGTAGAACGTGGCTCTGGTGGGCTCCAAAGCCCACACATAGCGCTGCTGAGTTGGAGAAAATGGGGTAAGGGAAAGCAGGTGGCGTTGAGTCTCCCAGACAAGGACTTCGAGATATTCCAATAAAAGCTAACATTTCATTCATTCGTTCGTTCATTCAACAAACCTTTATTTAGGACCTGCTGTGTCCTGGGTACTGTAATAGGTACCACAGATGTTCTCTGTCCTCACGGAACATACCTTCTAGTAGACATCTGACTTACTTTTGATACCTGTTTTATAGTTACATTTATTAAAAAAACTGGCTCAGACACTGTCCATATAATCCTCAGTAAGTGGCATAGGCACCTGTAGCCCACAGACAAGGAACATAGCCCTCCAAAAGGTTGAAAAACCTTCTTAAAGCACAAGCACAGGTCTTCTGACTACAAACCTTACTCTTTCTGGGGTGTCTCCCAAGGCAGGGAGCTAGCAGGTTACAGCCTGGCGTTGAAACACATGTTAACTAAGTTTCAGGCCTCATGCATAGAGGTAGAAGCTGCAAAAAAAAAGAAAGACCCAGTCCCTGATCTAAAGGAATTTATGGTCTAAAGAGAGAGAAAGACACATAACCACCTATCATGTATACAGAAACAAAGATAGAGTGATTAAATCCAAATAGGAAGATATCTCTAGAAAGATATCCAGGAAGCAATGATCACCTCCAGGCAGGAATACTGGGTACCTGAGAAACAGGGAGAGGAGGATCATTTTGTATGTTCAAATATTATATATTTTGAATTGTGTACCACTGAATTTAATTCCCATTTAATGACACTTTGAGGATGCAATCAGCCAAATCCTGAATGTGGGAAATTTCTCAGGATAAATGATCTGGCTTCTTCAACAAGCAAATAGTTTCTCAGAAAAGGAGGGAGGGAAAATATTACGGACTTGAAAATATATAGAAAACATCAATCAAATGTAATGTATGCACTTTAGGTGGATATAGGTTTGAATCAACTTGAAAAAGAAATTTTGGGGGACAACAAGGAAGATTTGAATATGGACTAGCTATTAGAGGTATTAAAAAATTATTGTCAATTTTGTTTCAATGATGAAAGCTGAGCACCAAAGAATCGGTGCTTTTGAACTGTGGACTCTTTAGAGTCCCTTAGACAGCAAGGAGATCCAATCGGTCCATCCTAAAGGAAATCAGTCCTGAATATTCATTGGAAGGACTGATGCTGAAGCTGAAACTCCAATACTTTGGCCACTTGATGTGAAGAACTGACGCATTGGAAAAGATTCTGGTGCTGGAAAAGATTGAAGGCAGAAGGAGAAGGGGACGACCGAGGATGAGATGGTTGGATGGAATCACCAACTCAATGGACATGAGTTCTACCAGCCTCCAGGAGTTGGTGATGGACAGGGAGGCCTGGCGTGCTGCAGTCCCTGGGGTCACAAAGAGTTGGACATGACTGAGTGACTGAATGATCATGGTCCTATAGTTACGGTGTTTTTTAAGGTCCTTGTCTATTACAGATAGGTACTGAAGTTTTTACAAATAATATGACGCTGGAGATTTGCTTTTAAGTATTTCAGCAAAAAACAGTAACAAATGAAGTAAATGAAGGAATGAATAAAGGGGACAGCAGATAAAACAAGACTGGCAAAATGCTGACAATTCCTGAAGCTGGATTAACAGTTCCATAGAGTTCATACTACTCTACCCTTGTGGATGGTTGAAATTTTCATAATGAAAAGTTTAAATAAAAATTTTAAAAGTAATTATTCCAGCCAGCTAGGATGACTAAGGAGGAAAGCGTCACAGAGGCAAAGTGTCTGTGCTGAGTCCCAAAAGATAATGAGGGGGCAGAGGGCCTTCCAGGCTGAGCGAAGTTACACAGATATATCACACACCTCTCTCTGGAAGAACCAAAGGTATCTATCATGCTCAGTCGCTCAGTCATATCTGACTCTGCAACTCTCTAGACTCTAATCCACTAGGCTCCTCTGTCCATGGGATTCTCCAGGCAAGAATACTGGAGTGGGTTGCCATTTCCTCTTGCAGGGGATCTTTGCGACCCAGGGATCCAACCTGCATCTCTTGTGTCTCCTGCATTGGTAGGAGGATTCTTTACCACTGTGCCTCCTGGGAAGCCCAAAGAAATCTCTACTTGACCCCAAACTCAACTTACATCCCACACAAGTGCCCTCTTGCTTAATCCCCCAACTCTCTGGGACATGCAGGCAGATCACCAAAATCAAATACCATCTTCCAAATGAGACTGGAATGTGTGGTCGACAGCGCCACTCAGAGGCCTAGAGCAGGGGTAGCCTTCAGAGGACAGGAAAGCAATGAACCTCTTTCCACTGGGTTTTGCCTGATGAGGCAGTTTGGAAGCCAGCTGAGTTATCAGGGACAGCCTGCCTTCTGCCCTCCTGAGTCATCTCAGACACTTGCGTTCCCCCGGGGACACACACCAGCCTCCCCAACGGCACCTTTTAGATTTATAACCTGAGAACCAGGGGGTCCAGCCTCATGGCAGCCTGGCAGCCCACCCCCTGGGCATTAAAACAGCTCCCCTTCTTCCTCCCAAGCCACCTGCCTCAATCACCAACCCGTCCCCTGCCCACCTCCAGCTGCACACCAGAAGCTTGCTGGCTTTGCAGTCATCTCTGGACTTATCTGGCCCAGCTCAGATGGGTCCCACGGGTCCTTACCTTGGATCGAAGCTGCAGGTATTCCTCTGAGCCATAGGGGACACTCTTTAGGGATGTAAGATAGTCGTAACTGATCACAGCAGTCTGTGAACCAAGAAAGTGGAAGGCTTAGCACCAGACCTCAAATATTACTCCACTATCCAAGGCCCGTATCACCAGGCCCCCAACACAGGTGGCATGTTCAGAGAAGCAATCCCATCTTGTAGAGGCCCTGCCCCCAGATTCTGGTCTAGCTGGTTTCTCCCTATCACTCAAGGCTCTGCACAAATACCACCCCTGCAGAGACCCTCAATCTAAAGAGACCCCCACCCACTGGGAACTCCCAATTATTTGTCATGACAAACCACCATCCAAGGTTACCTTGCTCACTGGTTTCCTTGTATATGGACAGTCTCCACTTCACTAGAAATTAAGTTCTATAAGCACAAAGGCGTGTCCTTCCTATTCATCATCGTATCCCCTGCATCTTTCACAGTGCCAAGCGCACAGGTGAGTGCTCAACAAATACTAGTTAGATGAATACTGTTGGATAAACTTACCCCATCTCTCTGTGTCACAAATAAACACCATTTCATATTTATGTTTGCTCTAACAGCATAAGTTTTAAATCTAGGTCCCTTGGTCAAAACTCCAGAAGAGGTTCCCTTATGTTTGATGAATCAGAAAGTTACAGGCTCCCAGGGATCTCAGGTACAGAGGACCCTTGAGGGTTGCTGAGCCCAAACCTTCCTTTCTAGAATTCAGCAACTGAGGCCCTTAGAAATTAAGGGGCTTAACAAGGCTGGTATTAAGAAGAGTCCTTTGTCTATATTCCCAAATCCATTCCTTTGTCTATACTCCCAAAGTTTCATCCCATTCCATATATACATACTGAATACCAACCACTAGCAAGACCCAGCCTGAGTGGTCCACAAGGATAATTAAGACCAGAGCCCTGCAATATGCTCAGTGAAAAAAGTCAGACAGACAAAGACAATACTGAATGATATCACTTAGATGTGGAATCTAAAACATACAAGCCAGAGAATATAAAAAAAGAAGCAGACTCACAGATATAGAGAACAAACCTGATGGTGTGGTCACTCACCTAGAGCCAGACATACTGGAGTGTGAAAGCAAGTAGGCCTTCAGAAGCATTACTATGAACAAAGCTAGTGGAGGTGATAGAATTCCAACTGAACTATTTCAAATACTAAAAGATGATGTTGTCAAAGTGCCATCAATATGCCAGAAAATTTGGAAAACTCAGCAGTGGCCACAGGACTGGAAAAGCTAAGTTTTCATTTCAATCCCAAAGAACAACAATGCCAAAGAATGCTCAAACTATCATACAACTATGCTCATTTCACATGATCACACAGTAATGCTCAAAATCCTTCAAGCTAGACTTTAGCAGTACATGAACGGAGAACTTCCAGATATACAAGCTGGATTTAGAAAAGGTAGAGGAACCAGAGGTCAAATTGCCAATATCCATTGGATCATAGAGAAAGCAAGGTAATTTCAGAAAAACATCTATTTCTGTTTCACTGACTATGCTAAAGCCTTTGACTGTGTGGGTCACAATAAACTGCGGAAAATTCTTAAAGAGATGGAATACCAGACCACCTTACTGTCTCCTGAGAACTCTGTATGCAGATCAAGAAGCAACAGTTAGAACCAGACATGGAACAATGGATCGGTTCAAAATTGGGAAAGGAGTATGTCACGGCTGTATATTGTCACCCTGTTTATTTAATTTCTATGCAGAGTACATCATGCGAAATGCTGGGCTAGATGAATCCCAAACTGGAAACAAGATTGAAAGGAGAAATATAAACAACCTCAGATATGCAGATGATACTACTCTAATGGCAGAAAGTGAAGAGGAACTAAAGAGCCCCTTGATGAGGGTCAAAGAGGAGAATGAAAAAGTTGGCTTAAAACTCAATATTCAAAAATTGAAGATCATGACATCCGGTCCCCTTACTTCATGGCAAATAGGGAAAAAATGGAAGCAATATTTTTTTGGAGCCCTAGATTTTATTTTTTGGGAGCTCTAAAATCACTGCAGACAGTGACTGCAGCCATGAAATTAAAAGATGCTTCCTCCTTGGAAGAAAAGCTATGACCAACCTAGACATATTAAAAGGCAGAGACACATTACTTTGCTGACAAAGGTCCATCTAGACAAAGCTATGGTTTTTCCAGTAGTCATGGACAGATGTGAGAATTGGACCACAAAGAAAGCTGAGCGCCAGTATGGAAGAACACTCTTGAGAATACCTTGGACTGAAAGGAGATCCAATCAGTCCATCCTAAAGGAAATAAGTCCTTAATATTCATTGGAAGGACTGATGCTGAAGCTCCAACACTATGGCCACCTGATGCAAAGAGCTGACTCATTGGAAAAAACTCTGATGCAGGAAAGATTGAGGGCAAGAGGAGAAGGGGGAAACAGAGGATAAGATGGTTGGATGGCATCCCCAATTCAACAGACAAGAGATTGAGCAAACTCCAGGAGATAGTGAAGGACAGGGAAGCCTGGTGTGCTACAGTCCACGGGATTGCAGAGTCGGACGCAACTTGGTGACTGAACAATGGCAGCAGAAAGAGGGAAATAGGGAAGGGCAGAATTGGGGAAGGGGATTAACAGGTACAAACTATCAAGTATAAAATTAGCTACAAGGATATATTGTACAACACGAGGAATATAGCCAACATTTTTAAATAGCTATAAATGAAGCATAGCCTTTAAAACCTGTGAATCACGATATTGTGCACCTGTAACTTATATAATATCATACAGCAACCATATTTCAATAAGAGGATTTTTTTAAATATCACTCACTCTCAAAAAAAAAAAAAAACAGAGCCTGGATCTTTAAAGAATATAGGGCCCAGTGAATCTACAATAACCTCAATAAAAATTTCAAAAGAAAAAAAAAAAGAAACTAAGCCAAACAAAAACAAAAATCAAGTGCCCTAAATGCAATGTGATATCCTGGAGTAGATCCAGAAACAGAAACAGAATAAAACTGATCAAATCTGAATAGAACCTGGAGTTTAGCAAATAGCAATGTACCAATGTTACTTTCTTAGTTTTCATAAATGTATCATGGTCACGTAAGATTTTAATATTATGGGAAACTGGATGAAGGGCATATGGGCACTCTGTACTATCTTTCCAACTTTTCTATAAACCTAAAATGATCCCCAAATAAAGCACTTATTTAAAGAAGAAAAGAACACACAACCCAGTGGCTGGTTTATACAGCACTGAGCACTGACTTATACCTTCGTCCCTCCTCTCTGACTATGCAAATTCCTAAGGTTCCATCCAACCCCACTTCCCCTAAGACACGCATCCTGACTCCCAGCCCACAGGACTCACTCCTGTGTCTGAGGTCCCACAGCAGCCGTCACCTGAGTCATGCAGCTTGACACAATCCCGGGCTTTAGACTATTTTTCTGACCCATCCACGTGTGGACACTCCTCAACCACAAGCTCTTTCAAGACAGTTCGTTTCTACCCCTGAAGCCTATAAGACAATGTTGGGCTCAGAAAGGGCCCCTAGCAAGCACGTGGGAATCGCTGAATATTCCATGGCCTGTGTATCTATTTGCTTATCGTGAGGTATGATAAGTTCCAGTTTACCTTGAGGAGCAGGCCCCATGTCTGAGCCAGGCTGGGGAAAAGACGGGACAATGTTGAGTATTAAAAGAAACGATAAGACAAGAGCCCAGACAGTCTGTGCTTCGGAGTATATATCTCCACCAAGGGGGAGGAATGCATGAGCTCACCCTGCAGCAGACCAAGGAGGAGAGAAGGCGGGAAGCATGTGGCACCTGCCCACCACGGAGCAACTACACAGCGCTGTCTGGAGGAGCCGCCTTCAACAGAGGCACAGAGCGCACCATCCCACCAGAACATGTCACTGAGCCACTGGAGAAAACCTCCAACAGTCAAATATTCAGCTCAGCTTCTCTTGGTCTGGGGCATGGGACACATCCCCAAAGTTCTTTCAGGCCCCGATACTCTGAGTGTGAGCCCTGCGTCCGTCATGAACCGTTCCCAGGAGCTCACCGGAGGCAGACCAAGTTTTCAGCTAGGATTTAATCAAAGCTGCAAAGGCCTCTTTCCCTGTGTGTTTGCTGAGGAGACCGCCTGATGAGTTGGTCCCTAAAATAAGCTATGGAAGGTTCTGCAGAGGTAACTTTCCAGAACAGAGACCCCGGGAGATCCCACTCTATGCTTAACTTCAGGATGGCAGAGGTTGTGTGAACAGGGATACCGGGCGGG
>SJYQ01005605.1:91808-138969 GCA_006410935.1 Redunca redunca | reverse complement strand
CAGGGGGGGTGGGTGGAGGGTGCGGGGCACCTCCACGACAGTACAACTGTGCAGTGGGGGCTTCGCACACGTGGATCGCCACATATGTGTGACTGGCGAGTCTATCGGCCACATGCATGAACGCCTGCAAGCAGTGCTGCGATCCCTCTGCCCCTCCCGAAAGGAGAAGAACCTACCGTGGCCACTGCTCGGCCCACCCTGACAGCACCAAAGTCGCTGGGGTCCAGGTACTTGTTGCTGTAAAGGCAGATGCCAGAGGCAGCGAGAGCCATGCCGGTCCACGAGGCGAGCTTGAGAGCCCTTCTGGCCATGTCCCCAGACCCTGCAGCGGGAAAGCAGAGAAAGGGGAGCAGTTAAAGAGTGTCATATGGAGCCAAATTCAAATCCGGGCTCTGGCACTTAATAGACTGTACGATTTTGGGGTCATTTTCTCAACCTCACTGCATCCACATTGCCTCATTTGAGAAATGTGATGATACCTACCTCAAAAGTTGCTGGGGAAACACTTCCCGGTCGTCCAGTGGTTAAGAATCTGCCTGCCAATGCAGGGAACAAGGGTTCGATCCCCAGTCCTGGAAGATGCCACATGCATGAACGCCTGCAAGCAGTGCTGCGATCCCTCTGCCACAACTACCAAGTCTGTGAACTAGAGCCCCAACTACTGAGCCCACACGCTGCAACGAGAGAAAGCTCATGCGCAGTGACGAAGACCTAGTGCAGCCAAAATAATATAAACTAAAAACTAAATTTCAAAAAAAATAGTTGTTGGGATAAAATGAGATCACGTGTATGAAATGCTGAGCACAGTATCCAGCACGAGTCAATGCTCAAAGCCGTGCTTCCTTTCACGGCACTAGGCACTGTGCTAGGCACTAGGGAGAGAGCCAAGAGAACAAAGTTCTTAACACTCTAGAGGGGGTGGCAGGCCATAAGGTATGTGTTAGAAGAACGGCAGGCAATCAGTGCCGAAAAGAAAATCAAAGCATCTAAGAGAAAGGATGACGAATATGTAGTCAAGCATACTGCTTTAGATAAGAGAAGTGAGAGCATGGTAACTTCTGTTACCTGAAAACTATTATTATACCACTAAGCTCGCACAAGCATCGTCAGCCCTCTTGGCCCAGGTTGGAAGGGGCCACAGCCAAAACAGCAGTTGCTCAGAAGCTGCCAGGTAAGCCCTCCACATCTGATCGAATTTCAAACTATTTCTTTTGGATAGAATACAGACAGCCCCTTTTCTAAACTGTAAGCTCCTTGAAAGACAACACCATGGCTGTTATCACTTTGTCCACTCCCAGTCCCATTAGCTGCTTTACGGCTCAAGGTCCCCCTGCAGATATGCTCTGATTAACCAAACTCACAGTTCTGCTCAGCTGAACCAAGTGGGCTCCCAGCTCTCTGATACTTTCCCCACCCTACTTGTACCGCTCAGTCCACCAAGTGGCTGCATAGTCTTTGAGGCCACTGTACTCAACAGGCACCTTCCCCTTCAATTCCGAGGAATATTCCATCTAACATCCTTGACCACAGCTGCAGCTGCCAGTGAAGAAGACCCACCCAGGAGAAGTGCCACCACCAAGCCACCCACAAGTACAAATCCGGCACAGACTTGGAGGGGGAAATTTCCTTGCAGCAGGAAAATTTAGGTCATCACCCTGTTTGTTTCTGCTCTGGACCATCCCCTCCCTGATCTGTGCCTCTGATTCCCCTCCATATGGAGACAATTGCTGCAAATAGCCTTGTCTCCACTTTCTTTAAAGTCAGTTTTGACTCATGCCTCATAATATAGTCACAGATTTTTTTTAAAGTATCCACAGGGACAGCTTTTTCCATTCTTTTACTTTCAACTTACACTTTATACTGTCTCTCTAAATAGTATACAGTGGGTTTTGTCTGTTTGCATTTAATATAGCACTTATGTATTCTGACTTAATTTTATCATCTTCTGTGCTTTCTATTTTCCTACCTGTTCTGTGTCTTTTTCTCTCCTTTCTTGACTTTTTGGGACCCAGTTCTTTTTATAATCCCATTGTTTTTCCTTCTGCAGTCTTCTTTTCCTAGCCAACATTTCTAAAGTGTGGTTAGAAGAACACTTGCAAAAAATATCAATCTGGGTGCCATTTCAAAAATTTCAGATTTCTGCTAGACTCACAGACCCAGAAAACAAACTTATGATTACCAAAAGGGGAAAGGGTTGGGCAGAGCTAAATTGGGAATTTGAGATTAACAGAGACACACTACTATGTATAAAATAAACAATACGACCTACTGCATAGCACGGGGGACTATACTCAATATCTTATAATAACGTATAATGGAAAAAGAATATGAAAAACAAAAATATGCTTAAATAAATCACTTAGCTATACACCTGAAACATCATAAATCAACTACATTTCATTAAAAATTAATGATGATAATAATGTAACAGTAAAAAAAAAAAAATGAAGATTTCTGAAGCCCACCCTTTGGCCCGCTGAATCAACACTGGGGGTAGGACTTGGGAATCTGCATTTTAATAGGAAACATAATGGGTTATTTTTATGCAAAGTTTGAGAACCATTCTTGTTAATATTTCATCTTTAATAGAGGCTTCATGTGTTCAAATTCATCAGTGAAACCATGCCCCCAAACAAGCCTTCCAAGTTTATCCTACCCATTCACACCCCAGATGACTGCATTCACCCCAGGAGGATGACTGCAAGCAATTATTTTTAAAAGGATAATTTAAGAAACTCATTTCTTTCACCAAACACAAATGTTCTGGCCCAACTCCTGGGATCAGTTCCTAACTCTGCAAGTGAGGGGTTTGTAGATAAAAAGAATAAATTAAACCATGCTTGCAGTGTCTCCTTTACCCCTATCCCTGTTGTTGTTCAGTCCTATCCGACTCTTTGGGACCCCATGGACTGCAGCAAGCCAGAATTCCCTGTCCATCACCATCTCCTGAAGCTTGCTCAAACTCATGTCCATGAGTCAGTGATGCCATCCAACCATCTCATTCTCTGTCATCTCCTTTTCCTCCTTCAATCTTTCCCAGCTTCAGGGTCTTTTCTAATGAGTCAGCTCTTTGAATCAGGTGGCCAAAGTATTGGAGTTTCAGCTTCAGCATCAGTCGTTCTAATAGATATTCAGGGTTGATTTAGTTCAGGATTCAACTGGTTTGATCTCCTTGCAGTCCAAGGGACTCCCAAGAGTCTTCTCCAACACCAGAGTTCAGAAGTATCAGTTCTTTATGGTCCAACTATCACATCTATACATGACTACGAAGCTAGTGGAGGTGATGGAATTCCAGCTGAGCTACTTCAGCTGGAAATAGCTTTGACTACACAGACCTTTGTGGGCAAAGTAATATCTCTGCTTTTTAATATGCTGTCTAGGTTTGTCATAGCTTTTCTTCCAGGGAGCAACCGTCTTTTAATTTCATGGCTGCAGTCATCATCCGCAGTGATTTTGGAGCCCAGGAAAATAGTCTCTCACTGTTTCCATTGTTTTCCCATCTATTTGCCATGAAGTGATGAGACTGGATGTCATGATTTCATTTTTTGAATGTTGAGTTTTAAGTCAGCTTTTTTACTCTCCTCTTTCACTTTCATCAAGAGGCTCTTTAGTTCCTCTTCACTTTCTGCCATAAGGGTGGTGTCATCTGCATATGAGGTTATTGATATTTCTCCCAGCAATCTTGATTCCAGCTTGTGCTTCATCTAGCCTGGCATTTCACATGATGTACTCTGTATATAAGTTAAATAACCAGGGTGACAATATACAGCCTTGATATACTCCTTTCTCAGTTTGGAACCTGTCTGCTGTTCCATGTTTGATTCTAACTGTTGCTTCTTGACATGCATACAGATTTCTCAGGAGGCAGTTAAGGTGGTCTGGTGTTCCCATCTCTTGAAGAATTTTCCACAGTTGTTGTGATCCACACAGTCAAAGGCTTTAGCATAGTCAATGCAACAGAAGTAGATATTTTTCTTGAATTCTCTTGCTTTTGCTATGATCCAACGGATGTTGGCAATTTGATCTCTGGTTCCTCTGCCTTTTCTAAAACCAGCTTGAACATCTGGAAGCTCTTGGTTCACATACTGTTGAAGCCTGGCTTGGAGAATTTTGAGCATTACTTTGCTACCATGTGAAATGAGTGCACTTGTGCAGCAGCTTGAACATTCTTTGGCACTGCCTTTCTTTGGGATTGAAATGAAAACTGACCTTTTCCAGTCTTGTGGCCACTGCTGAGCTTTCCAAATTTGCTGGCATATTGAGTGCAGCACTTTCACAGCATCATCTTTTAGGATTTGAAAGAGCTCAACTGGAATTCCATCACCTCCACTAGCTTTGCCCATAGTGATGCTTCCTAAGGCCCACATGACTTCACATTCCAGGATATCTGGCTCTAGGTGAGTGATCATTCCATCATGGTTATTTGTGTCATTAAGATCTTTTTTGTATAGTTCTGTGTATTCTTGCCACCTCTTCTTATTATCTTCTGCTTCTGTTAGGTCCATACCACTTTGGTCCTTTCATGTGCCCATCTTTGCATGAAATGTTCTTTTGGTATCTCTCGTTTTCTTGAAGAGATCTTCAGTCTTTCCAGTCTATTGTTTTCCTCTGTTTCTATGCATTGTTCACTTAGGAAGGCTTTTTTATCTCTCCTTGCTATTCTTTGGAACCCTGCATTCACATGGGTATACCTTTCCTTTTCTCCTTTGCCTTTCACTTCTCTTCTTTTCTCAGCTGTTTGTAAGGCCTCCTCAGACAGCCATTTTGCCTTTTTGTATTTCTTTTTCTTGGAGATGGTTTTGATCACCACCTCCTATACAATGTCACTAACCTCTGTCCATAGTTTTTCAGGCACTCAGTCTATCAGATCTAATCCCTTCAATCTATTTGTCACTTCTACTGTATAATTGTAAGAGATTTGATTTAGGTCATACATAAATGGCCTAGTAGCTTTCCCTACTTTCTTCAATTTAAATCTGAATTTGGAAATAAGGAGTTCATGATCTGAGCCAGAGTCAGATAATGGTCCTGTTTCTGCTGACTGTATAGAGCTCCTCCACCTTTGGTGCAAAGAATATAATCAATCTGATTTCAGTATTAATCATCTGGTGATGTCCATGTGTAGGGTAGTCTCATGTTGCTGGAAGTGGTTGTTTGCTATGACCAATGCATCCTCTTAGCAAAACTCTGTTAGCTTTTGCCCTGCTTCATTTTGTACTACAAGTCCAAACTTGCCTATTACTCCAGGTATCTTCCTACTTTTGCATTCTAGTCCCTTATGAAGAAAAGGACATCTTTTGGGGGGTGTTAGTTCTAGAAGGTCTTGTAGGTCTTCATAGAACCATTCAACTTCAGCTTCTTCAGCATTACTGGTTGGCTATCCCTGGTTCCTTTCAGATGACAGAGAGCACCGTGGTTGAGAATAAGCATACCAAAATCCAGTGGCCTGAGTCTGAGTCCCAACACGCTCTCTTACACTGAGTCCTATGACCTTGTCCATACCATGGGGATGATCAAAGCCACCACCTGATGAGATGGTGAGGAATGAGGAAATCATACAAATATTTAGCAAGGTGCCACCTACACAGCAAGAACACAGTAGAAGCCACTATTGTTAAGGAATCTTGGACCAAGAAGAATTTGGGAGGGGTCAAGAGGAGAGAGGAGAGCCCAGCCCATAATATGTCCTGCCAACCTCCCAGAAATCCTCACAATGGAATCCATCTTGGCTGAGAGATGCACACCCAACTAGGAAGGACCCTGAGTCAGACCAGATATAGGCACAAACAAGATGATTGGCCAGAGACAACCCAGAAAGGTAACCCAACCTCCATAGAACCTGAGACTGCGAGCCACCTGGCAGCGCAGTTCTCCTGGGTTCCCTTACCTTGCTGCCCTCTGCTCAAACACCACTTTTCAATACAGCCTTTTGGTTTGTCAGTACATGCATCTCTTCAGACAATTCACTTCCAAGTTAGACAAGAGCCCGCTCCCAGGCCCTGGAAGGGGTCCCTTCCAGTAACACTACCACCACCACTGTGGGCTATTTCCTTGCCCAATGGCAGGCTTAGTAAAGCGTCTTACTACTCCCCAGTCCATCAACTTCTACATGCCCCACTTCTAACATTTTGGTAGTCCCCCACCTAACCCCAACTTTTCGCCTTGCTCTCTACAGCCTCAGCCTGCAGTATCTTCTATCTGCAGTATCGAGTACACTCGATGTCCCTCCACCTTGTTTCTACCAAGACGCAGGTTCCCAGCTGAACCCGGAAGCAGGCCTGAAATTAGGCTGAGCGCCTTCAGGTCCTCACACACCTTTCTCCTTTGAGATCATCAGTTCAAGGAGGCTCATGAGGACCATCCTTGTGGGGCCTGAAGTAAAGCTGACACTGAGAAGGTGGTATAGAGCAACCAGGGGTCAGGAACTCAGCCTCTGGAGCCGGGAAGAATCCTGGCTCTGCTGCCCACCAGTTCTGCGACCTTCACAGCCTCTCAGACTCTGATTTACAAAAAATGCTCTCGGAACTCCTCTGAACTCCTGAGGGCCACTCAACTTCCCTGGCAGGTTTTCTGCCTGCTTCACTCACACATCTCCCCATTGTGACCTTTCACTTCTGAAGGTGGGAAAAATTAAGAATTTTTGAAAACAGTTTTTAGAAGACCCCGTAATGGAGGTTTTTTGAGGACACAATTTCTCCAGGAATGGAAGAAGCAGATGGAGATCGATTATGTATTCGGTGCAGGACTCAGGGTGCCTTCATCAACCTTACTGACTACAGGCACAGAGAGACTTGGTACTTGGATCTTAAGGATCTTAAAATGACTGAATCCTGGCAAAAAGACCCAGAGATCAAGCCCTGAGCCTTTGGAATGGGAGCACTAACTCCAAGACCCTAGACTACCAGAGAACTAACACTCAGTTCAGTTCAGTTCAGTCGCTCAGTCGTGTCCAACTCTTTGCAACCCCATGAATCGCAGTATGCCAGGCCTCCCTGTCCATCACCAACTCCCGGAGTTCACTCAGACTCATGTCCATCGAGTCCATGATGCCATCCAGCCATCTCATCCTCTATCGTCCCCTTCTCCTCCTGCTCCCAATCCCTCCCAGCATCAGAGTCTTTTCCAATGAGTCAACTCTTCGCATGAGGTGGCCAAAGTACTGGAGTTTCAGCTTTAGCATCATTCCTTCCAAAGAACACCCAGGGATGATCTCCTTTAGAATGATTTGGTTGGATCTCCTTGCAGTCCAAGGGACTCTCAAGAGTCTTCTCCAACACCACAGTTCAAAAGCATCAATTCTTCGGCGCTCAGCTTTCTTCACAGTCCAACTCTCACATCCATACATGACCACTGGAAAAACCATAGCCTTGACTGCTGCTGCTGCTGCTAAGTCGCTTCAGGTCGTGTCCGACTCTGTGAGACCCCATAGATGGAAGCCCACCAGGCCCCCCCATCCCTGGGATTCTCCAGGCAAGAACACTGGAGTGGGTTGCCATTTCCTTCTCCAATGCATGAAAGTGAAAAGTGAAAGGGAAGTCGCTCAGTAGTGTCCGACTCATAGCGACCCCGTGGACTACAGCCTACCAGGCTCCTCTGTCCAGACAGACCTTTGTTGGCAAAGTAATGTCTCTGCTTTTCAATATGCTATCTAGGTTGGTCATGACTTTCCTTCCAAGGAGTAAGCGTCTTTTAATTTCATGGCTGCAATCACCATCTGCAGTGATCTTGGAGCCCCAAAAAATAAAGTCTGCCACTGTTTCCACTGTTTCTTCATCTATTTCCCATAAAGTGATGGGGCCAGATGCCATGATCTTCGTTTTCTAAACGTTGAGCTTTAAGCCAACTTTTTCACTCTCCTCTTTCGCTTGCATCAAGAGGCTCTTTAGTTCCTCTTCACTTTCTGCCCAACCCTAGGGAGTATCAAATAGTGAGAACTCACACAAAGGAAACCACTTGAATACAAGACCCAGCATGAACCAACCACCAGTAGCACCCTGTGCGGGATGCCTCATCTAAACAACAAACAAAACAAAAACACAAACCCAGTCATCAGACAGGATTATCACCTCACTCTCCTTGCCCATCAAAGGAAAAACAAACAAAAAAACTCAGCACGATAGGAGGGCAGAAACCAAAAGGAAAAAAGAATTCAATCTTGAAGCCTGGGAAAAGGAGACCTCAAACACAGTAAGTTTTAAAATAATAATAATGATGAAAAGGCAAGGAAATACTACATAAATGAAGGAACAAACTAGAAACACAGAAGTCCAAATAAATGAAAAGCTAATAGGCAAACTGCCTGAAAAAGAATTCAGAATGATAGCAAAGATGATCAAAAACCTTGAAAATACAAGAATCAATTAACAAAGACCTAGAGGAATTAAAGAATAAACATACAGAGACAAACAACACAATTACTGAAATTAAAAATACTCTAGAAGGAATCAATAGCAGAATATCTGAAGCAGAAGAATAAATCAGTGAACTGGAAGATAAAATGGTAGCAATAACTTCTGAAGAGCAGAATAAAGTAAAAATAATGAAAAGAACTGAGGATAGTCTCAGAGATCTCTGGGACAATATCAAATGTACCAACATTCGAATTATAGGGGTCCCAGAAGAAGAAGAGAAAAAGAAAGGGTATGAGAAAATTTTTTAAGAGATTATAGTTGAAAATTTCCCCAACATGGAAAAGGAAATAGTCAATTAAGTCCAAGAGGAACAGAGAGTCCCACACAGGATAAACCTGAGGAGAAACACACCAAGACATATACTAATCAAACTAACAAAGACTAAACACAAAGAAAGAATATTAAAAGCAGGAAGAGAAAAGCAACAAGTAACATACAAGGGAAACCCCACATGCTTAACAGCTGATCTTTCAGCAGAAACTCTGCAGGCCAGAAGGGAATAGCAGGATATATTTAAAGTGCTGAAAGAGAAAAATCTACAACCAAGATTACTGTACCCAGCAAGGATCTCATTCAAAATTGATGGAGAACTAAAAAGCTTTTCAGACAAGCAAAAGTTAAGAGAATTCAGTACCACCAAACCAGCTTTACAATAAATGTTAAAGGGATTTATATAGTCAAGAAATAAAAAGGAAAGAAAAAAGATTTATAAAATCAACCCCAAACAATTAAGAAAATGGCAATAGGAACATATATATCAATAATTACTTTAACTGTAAATGTATTAACTGCTCCAACCAAAAGACACAGACTGGCTGAATGGATACAAAAACCATTGTATCCATATATATGCTGTCTACAAGAAACCCACTTCAGACCTATAGACACATATAGACTGAAAGTGAGAGAATGGAAAAATACATTCCATGCAAATGCAAAGCAGAAGACAGTTGGAGAAGCAATCCTCATATCAGACAAAATAGATCTTAAAATAAAGAAGATTACAAGTGATAAGGAAAGACACTACATAATGATCAAGGGATCAATCCAAGAGGAAGACATAACAATTGTAAATATCTATGCACCCAACACAGGAGCACCTCAATAGCACTGAAGTCGCTCAGTCGTGTCCGACTCTCTGTGACCCCATGGACTGTAGCCTACCAGGCTCCTCTGTCCATGGGATTCTCCAGGCAATAGTACTGGAGTAGATTGCCATTTCCTTCCCCAGAATACAAACACTAACAGATATAAACTAACAGACATAAAAGAAGAAACTGACAGTAACACAATAATAGGAGGAGACTTTAACACCCCACTCACACCAATGGAAGATCACAAAAACAGAAAATTAATAAGGAAACACACGTCTTAAATGATACATTAGATGAGATGGATCTCACTGATACCTTTAGGATATTCCATCGAAATGCAGAAGAATACACCTTCTTCTCAAATGCACATGGAACATTCTCCAGGATAGACCACATCTTGGGTCACAAATCAAACCTCAGTAAATTTAAGAAAATTGAAATCATATCAACCATCTTCTCCAACCACCATGCTGAGACTAGATATCAATTACAAGAAAAAAACTGTAAGAAACACAAACATGGAAATTAAACAACACATCTCTAAATAACCAACAGGTTACTGAAGAAATCAAAAGGGAGTCATAAAATTTCTAGAAACAAATGACAATGAAAACATGACAACTCAAAACCAATGGGATACAGCAAAAGCAGTTCTAACAGGGAAGTTTATAGAAGTACAATCCTACCTCAAGAAACAAGGAAAACATTGAATAGACAACCTAACTCTACACCCAAAACAACTGGAAAAAGAACCAAAAAAAAAAAAAAAATTAGTACAAGGAAAGAAATCACAAACATCCGAGCAGGAATAAATAAAAAAGAAATGAAAGAAACAATAATAAAGATTAATAAAACCAAAAGCTGGTTCTATGAGAAGATAAACACAATTTACAAACCTTTAGCCAGATGCATCAAGGAAAAAAGAGAGAAGAATCAAATCAACAAAATTAGAAATGAAAAAGGAGAGGTTACTACAATGCAGAAATACCAAGGATTATAAGAGATATTATGAGCAACTACATGGCAATAAAATGGATAACCCAGAAGAAATGAACAGATGCTTAGAAAAGTTCAGTCTTCCAAGACTGAACCAGGAAGAAACAGAAACTATGAACAACCCAATTACAAGCACTGAAATTGAAGCTGTGATCAAAAATATCCCCCCACCCCCAAAAAAAAACCTAGGACAGAATGGCTTCACAGGAGAATTCTATCAAACATTTAGAGAAGAGCTAATGCCTATACTTCTAACACTCTTTCAAAAAATTGCAGAGGAAGGAACACTTCCAAACTCATTCTATGAGGCTACCATCACCCTGATACCAAAACCAGACAAAGACAACACACAAAAAAGAAAACTACGGGTCAATATCACTGATGAATACAGATGTGAAAATCCTCAACAAAATTTTGGCAAACAGAATTCAGCAACACATCAAAAAACTCATACACCATGACCAAGTTGGGTTTATTCCAGGGATGCAAGGATTCTTCAATACACACAAATCAATGTGATACACCATATTAACAAATTGAAGATAAAACCATATGATAATCTCAATGATGCAGAAAAAGCCTTTGACAAAATTCAGCACTGATTGATGATTAAAACTCTTCAAAAAATGGGCATAGAAGGAAATTACTTCAACATAGTAAAGGCCACATATGATAAGCCTATAGCAAATATTATTCTCAATGGTGAAAAACTGAAAGCATTCCCCCTAAGATCAGGAATAAGACAAGGGTGTCCACTTTCACCAGTATTATTCAACATAGTTCTGGAAGTCCTAGCTACAGGAATCAGAGAAGAATAAGAAATAAAAGGAATCCAGATTAGAAAAGAATAAGTAAAGCTCTTACTGTTTGCAGATGACATGATACTATACATGAGTGAGTGAAGTCACTCAGTCGTGTCCGACTCTTTGCGACCCCGTGGACTGTAACCTACCAGGCTCCTCCATCCATGGGATTTTCCAGGCAAGAATACTGGAGTGGGTTGCCATTTCCTTCTCCAGGGGATCTTCCCGACCCAGGAATTGAACCCGGGTCTCCTGCCTTGCAGGCAAACGCTTTAACCTCTGAGCCACCAGGGAAGCCCGATACTATACATAGAAAACCCTAAAGATAGTATCAGAAAATTACTAGAGCTAATCAGTGAATGTAGCAAAGTTTCAGAATATAAAATCAATACACAGAAATCACTTGCATTTCTATATATTAACAATGAAAAATGAGAAAGAGAAATTAAGGAATCAATCCCATTCACCATTCCAACAAAAAGAATTAAATAACTAGGAATAAACTTACCTAAGGAGACAAAAGAACTGTACACAGAAAATCATAAGACTCTAATGAAAGAAATCAAAGATGACAAACAGATGGAGAGATATTCCATGTTCCTGGATAGGAAGAATCAATAATGTGAAAATGACTATACTACCAAACACAATCTACAGATTCAATGCAATCCCTATCAAATTACCAATGATATTTTTCACAGAACTAGAACCAAAAATTTCACAATTCATATGGAAACACAAAAGACCCCAAATAGCCAAAGTACGCTTGAGAAAGAATGGAGCTGGAAGAATCAATCTTCCTGACTTCAGATTATACTACAAAGCTACAGTCATCAAGACAGTATAGTACTGGCACAAAAACAGAAGTATAGACGAATGGAACAAGATAGAAAGCCTAGAAATAAACCCATGCACCTACGTATACCTTATTTTTGACAAAGGAGGCAAGAATATACAAAGGGCCAAAGACAGCCTCTTCAATAAATGGAGTTGGAAAACTGGACAGCTATATGTAAAAGAATGAAATTAGAATACTTCCTAACACCATACAATATGCCAGCAAATATGGAAAACTCAGCAGTGGCCACAGGACTGGAAAAGGTCAGTTTTCATTTCAATCCCAAAAAAAGGCAATGCCAAAGAATGCTCAAACTACCGCACAATTGCACTCATCTCACATGCTCGTAAGTAATGCTCAAAATTCTCCAAGCCAGGCTTCAGCAGTATGCAAACCATGAACTTCCAGATGTTCAAGCTGGTGTTAGAAAAGGCAGAGAAACCAGAGATCAAACTGCCAACATCCACTGGATCATCGAAAAAGCAAGAAAGTTCCAGAAAAACATCTATTTCTGCTTGATTGACTATGCCAAAGCCTTTGACTGTGTGGATCACAATAAACTGTGGAAAATTCTGAGAGATGGGAATACCAGACCACCTGACCTGCCTCTTGAGAAACCTATATACGGGTCAGGAAGCAACAGTTAGAACTGGACATGGAAGAACAGACTGGGTCCAAATAGGAAAACGAGTACATCAAGGCTGTATATTGTCACCCTGCTTATTTCACTTATATGCAGAGTACATCATGAGAAACACTGGGCTGGAAGAAGCACAAGCTGGAATCAAGATTGCCGGGAGAAATATCAATCACCTCAGATATGCAGATGACACCGCCCTTACGGCAGAAAGTGAAGAGGAACTAAAAAGCTTCTTGACGAAAGTGAAAGAGGAGAGTGAAAAAGTTGGCTTAAAGCTCAACATTCAGAAAACGAAGATCATGGCATCTGGTCCCATCACTTTATGGCAAATAGATGGGGAAACAGTGGAAACAGTGTCAGACATTATTTTTGAGGGCTCCAAAATCACTGCAGATGGTGATTGCAGCCATGAAATTAAAAGACACTTACTCCTTGGAAGGAAAGTTATGACCAACCTAGATAGCATATTCAAAAGCAGAGACATTACTTTGCCAACAAAGGTCCATCTAGTCAAGGCTATGGTTTTTCCTGTGGTCATGTATGGATGTGAGAGTTGGACTGTGAAGAAAGTTGAGCGCCGAAGAATTGATGCTTTTGAACTGTGGTGTTGGAGAAGATTCTTGAGAGTCCCTTGGACTGCAAGGAGATCCAACCAGTCCATTCTAAAGGAGATCAGTCTTGGGTGTTCTTTGGAAGCAACGATGCTAAAGCTGAAAGTCCAGTACTTTGGCCACCTCATGCGAAGAGTTGACTCATTGGAAAAGACTCTGATGCTGGGAGGGATTGGGGGCAGGAGGAGAAGGGGATGACAGAGAATGAGATGGCTGGATGGCATCACAGACTCGATGGACTCCGGGAGTTGTTGATGGACAGGGAGGCCTGACATGCTGCGATTCATGGGGTCACAAAGAGTCGCACACGACTGAGCGACTGAACTGAACTGAACTAACACCATACACAAAGAGAAACTCAAAATGGATTAAAGACCTAAATGTAAGACCAGAAACTATGAAACTCTCAGAGGAAAACATAGGCAGAACACTTGAAGACATAAACCAAATCAAGATCCTCTATGACACACCTCCTATAGTAACAGAAATAAAAACAAAACGAAACAAGTGGCACCTGATTAAACTTAAAATCTTTTGCACAGCAAAGGAAACTATAAGCAAGGTGAAAAGACAACCCTCAGAATGTGAGAAAATAATAGCAAATGAAACAACTGACGAAGGATTAACTTCCAAAATATGCAAGCAGTTCATAAATTCAATACCAGAAAGACAAACAACAATCAAAAAGTGGGGAAAAGACCTAAACAGCCATTTCTCCAAAGGAGACATACAGATGGCTAATAAACACATGAAGAGATGCTCAACATCACTCATTACTAGAGAAATGCACATCAAAACTACAATGAGATATCCCCTCACAGCAGTCAGAGTGGCCCTCATCAAAAAGTCTACAAACACTAAATGCTGGAGAGGGTGTGGAGAAAAGGGAACATTTTGCACTGTTGGTGGGAATGTAAACTGATACAGCCACTATGGAAGACAGTAAGGAGATTCCTCAAAAAACTAAGAATAAAACCACCATATGAAATCCACTTCTAGGCATATACCCTGAGGAAACCAACAGTGAAAAAGACACATGTATCCCATTGTTCACCGCAGCACTATTTACAACAGCTAGAATATGGAAGCATCCTAGATGTCCATTGACAGTTGAATGGATAAATAAGTGGTACATATACACAACAGAATATTACTCAGCCATGAAAAGGAATACTTTTGTGTTGCTCAAAGGAACATTTGAGCCAGTTCTAATGAGGTGAATGAACCCAGAGTGAAGTAAGTCAGAAAGAGAAAGATAAATATCATATTCTAACACATATATGTGGAATCAAGAAAAATGGTACTGAAGAATTTATTTACAGGGCAGCAATGGAAAAACAGGCATAGGCAATAGACTTATGGACCTGGGGAGAGGGGAGGAGAGGGTGAGATGTATGGAAAGGATAACATGGACACTTACATTACCATATGTAAAATAGATAGCCAACAGGAACTTGCTGTATGTCTCAGGGAACTTAGAGTCTCTGTATCAACCTAGAGGGGTGGGATGGGGGAGGAGATGGGAGGGAGGTTCAGGAGGGAGGGGACATATGTATACCTATGGCTGATTCATATTGAGGTTTGATAGAAAACACCTAAATTCTGTAAAGCAATTATCCTTCAATAAAAAAAAATTTTTTTTAATGTCCTTGATAGTACCTACCTCATAGGGCCACTGCAAGAATGAAATGAGATGCTGCTTTAACAAAGGCTCAGTAAATGAGACTTCCTCTCCTTATTGGAACTTTAAGTTTCATTTCTGCAAAGATGAAGAGCTTATGCAGAAGAACTCCTAAATCTCAGGGGCAAGAATTCAGCATGACCTTGTACCATTAATAAAGGTGGATGGAAGCAAGCCCATTACATCTTGCCTGAGCCTTTCGACCACTCCCCATTCCAAACACTTTCCCACATCCCAGGCAACCTTCACTCTGCCACTCAAGTCACCATCATCCCACTGCAAGTACATTCTTACCACTCCTGTGTGTGTGTTCAGTCCCTTCATCATGACCAACTCTTTGCAGCCCTTGGGCGATAGTCCGCCAGGGTCCTCTGCCACGGGATTCTCCAGGCAAGAATACAGGGGTGTGTTGCCATGCCCTCCTCCAAGGGATCTTCCCCACGCAGGCATTGAACCCACCTCTCTTACAGCTCCTGTACTGCAGGCAGATTCTTTACTACTGAGCCACTAGGGAAGCCCTCTTATCACTCTTGCCTCCCTCAGTTCAGTTCAGTCGCTCAGTTGTGTCTGATTCTTTGCAACCCCATGAGTCACAGCACGCCAGGCTACCCTGTCCATCACAAACTCCCAGAGTTTACTCAAACTCGTGTCCATTGAGTTGGTGATGCCATCCAGCCATCTCACCCTCTGTCGTCCCCTTCTCCTCCTGCCCCCAATCCCTCCCAGCATCAGAGTCTTTTCCAATGAGTCAACTCTTCGCATGAGGTGGCCAAAGTACTGGAGTTTCAGCTTTAGCATCGTTGCTTCCAAAGAACACCCAAGACTGATCTCCTTTAGAATGGACTGGTTGGATCTCCATGCAGTCTAAGGGACTCTCAAGAGTCTTCTCCAACACCACAGTTCAAAAGCATCAATTCTTTGGCGCTCAGCTTTCTTCACAGTCCAACTCTCACATCCATACATGACCACTGGAAAAACCACAGCCTTGACTAGACGATCCTTTGTTGGCAAAGTAATGTCTCTGCTTTTGAATATGCTATCTAGGTTGGTCATAACTTTTCTTCCAAGGAGTAAGGGTCTTTTAATTTCATGGCTGCAGTCACCATCTGCAGTGATTTTGGAGCCCCCAAAAATTAACTCTGACACTCTTTCCACTGTTTCCTCATCTATTTGCCATGAAGTGATGGGACCAGATGCCATGATCTTCGTTTTCTGAATGTTGAGCTTTAAGCCAACTTTTTCACTCTCCTCTTTCACTTTCATCAAGAGACTTTTTAGTTCCTCTTCACTTTCTGCCATCAGGGTGGTATCATCTGCATATCTAAGGTTGTTGACATTTCTCCCGGCAATCTTGATTCCAGGATTCCAATCTTGATTCCAATTTTGTGCTTCATCCAGTCCAGCATTTCTCATGATGTACTCTGCATAGAAATGAAATAAGCAGGGTGACAATATATAGCCTTGACGTACTCCTTTTCCTATTTGGAACCAGTCTGTTGCTCCATGTCCAGTTCTAACTGTTGCTTCCTGACCTGCATATAGGTTTCTCAAGAGGCAGGTCAGGTGGTCTGGTATTCCCATCTCTTTCAGAACTTTCCACAGTTTATTGTGATCCACACAGTCAAAGGCTTTGGCATAGTCAATCAAGCAGAAATAGATGTTTTTCTGGAACTCTCTTGCTTTTTCCATGATCCAATGGATGTTGGCAATTTGATCTCTGGTTTCTCTGCCTTTACTAAAACCAGCTTGAACATCTGGAAGTTCACAGTTTATGTATTGCTGAAGCCTGGCTTGGAGAATTTTGAGCGTGTGAGATGAGTGCAATTGTGCGGTAGTTTGAGTATTCTTTGGCATTGCCTTTCTTAGGGATTGGAATGAAAACTGACCTTTTCCAGTCCTGTGGCCACTGCTGAGTTTCCCAAATTTGTTGGCATATTGAGTGCAGCACTTTCACAGCATCATCTTTCAGGATTTGAAACAGCTCAACTGGAATTCCATCACCTCCACTAGCTTTGTTCATAGTGATGCTTTCTAAGGCCCATTTGACTTCAAATTCCAGGATGTCTGGCTCTAGGTGAGTGATCACACCATCCTGATTATCTAGGTCATGAAGATCTTTTTTGTACAATTATTCTGTGTATTCCTGCAACATCTTCTTAGTATCTTCTGCTTCTGTTAGGTCCATACCATTTCTGTCCTTTATCGAGCCTATATTTGCATGAAATGTTCCCTTAGTATCTCTAATTTTCTTGAAGAGATCTCTAGTCTTTCCCATTCTGTTGTTTTCCTCTATTTCTTTGCACTAATCACTGAGGAAGGCTTTCTTATCTCTTCTTGCTATTCTTTGGAACTCTGCATTCAGATGCTTATATCTTTCCTTTTCTCCTTTGCTTTTCACCTCTCTTCTTTTCACAGCTATTTGTAAGGCCTCCCCAGACAGCCATTTTGCTTTTTTGCATTTCTTTTCCATGGGGATGGTCTTTATCCCTGTCTCCTGTACAATGTCATGAACCTCTGTCCATAGTTCATCAGGCACTCTATCAGATCTAGTCCCTTAAATCTATATCTCACTTCCACTGTATAATCATAAGGGATTATAGGTCATACCTGAATGGTCTAGCGGTTTTCCCTACTTTCTTCAATTTAAGACTGAATTTGGCAATAAGGAGTTCATGATCTGAGCCACAGTCAGCTCCCGGTCTTGTTTTTGTTGACTGTATAGAGCTTCTCCTTCTTTGGCTGCAAAGAATATAATCAGTCTGATTTCAGTGTTGACCATCTGGTGATGTCCATGTGTAGAGTCTTCTCTTGTGTTGTTGGAAGAGGGTGTTTGCTATGACCAGTGCGTTCTCTTGGCAAAACTCTATTAGCCTTTGCCCCGCTTCATTCCATACTCCAAGGCCAAATATACCTGTTACTCCAGGTGTTTCTTGACTTCCTACTTTTGCATTCCAGTCTCCTATATGAAAAGGACATCTCTTTTGGGTGTGAGTTGTAAAAGGTCTTGTAGGTCTTCATAGAACCGTTCAACTTCAGCTTCTTCAGCATTACTGGTTGGGGCATAGGCTTGGATTACTGTAATATTGAATGGTTTGCCTTGGAAACGAACAGAGATCATTCTGTCGTTTTTGAAACTGCATCCAAGTACTGCATTTCGGAGTCTTTTGTTGACCATGATGGCTACTCCATTTCTTCTAAGGGATTCCTGCCCACAGTAGTAGATATAATGGTCATCTGAGTTAAATTCACCCATTCCAATCTATTTTAGTTCACTGATTCCTAGAATGTCAACGTTCACTCTTGCCATCTCCTGTTTGACCACTTCCAAATTGCCTTGATTCATGGACCTAACATTCCAGTTTCCTATGCAGCATCAGATCTTGCTTCTATCACCAGTCACATCCACAACTGGGTATTGTTTTTGCTTTGGCTCCATCCCTTCATTCTTTCTGGAGTTATTTCTCCACTGATCTTCAGTAGCATAGTGGGCACTTACCCACCTGGGGAGTTCCTCTTTCACTATCCTATCATTTTGCCTTTTCATACTGTTCATGGGATTCTCAAGGCAAGAATATTGAAGTGGTTTGCCATTCCCTTATCCAGTGGACCACATTCTGTCTTACCTCCCTACTATCTACCAAAAAGTCCATATTCTCTAGTAAGGCATTCAAGACCCACCCCATTTTCACCCCAATCCACCTTTCCAGCTTCATCTCCCACAGTCAATCCCCTATTAACCTTCTATTAAGCCTTTTGTCAGTCAACCTCCCAGCCTTCCTTGTTCTTTCCTCTCTGGTTTTATTGTGCACTGCTTTTACGTCTAATAATCTGGTCCAACGTCTGCCTTTTCCACTGGATGCAAAGGCCAGAATTCACTAACAAATAAATAAATGAATAAGTAACCCTGCTATGGTTTTTCCTGTGGTCATGTATGGATGTGAGAGTTGGACTGTGAAGAAAGCTAAGCGCCGAAGAATTGATGCTTGAACTGTGGTGTTGGAGAAGACTCTTGAGAGTCCCTTGGACTGCAAGGAGATCCAACCAGTCCATTCTGAGGGAGATCAGCCCTGGGATTTCTTTGGAAGGAATGATGCTAAAGCTGAAAGTCCAGTACTTTGGCCACCACATGCGAAGAGTTGACTCACTGGAAAAGACTCTGATGCTGGGAGGGACTGGGGGCAGGAGAAGGGGACGAAAGAGGATGAGATGGCTGGATGGCATCACGGACTCGATGGACGTGAGTCTGAGTGAACTCCGGGAGTTGTTGATGGACAGGGAGGCCTGACATGCTGCGATTCATGGGGTTGCAAAGAGTCGGACACGACTGAGCGACTGAACTGAACTGAACTGAACTGAACCCTGCTAATAAAAAAAAAAATACCCACTGAATGAATGAAAGAGTGAAAATATTCCAGTCTATCCTCAACATGGAAACTTAAGTCCAACTATGCATTCCTCTGCTCTAACTCTCCAATGGCGCCCACCTCACTCAAAGTGAATCAGGAGGGAAGGGGGCAGGGCACGACCTTTAAAAGAATGGCATAGCCGTTAAAGAAATGACATAAACTAGTTAGAACCAATTAGGCCCAAGATGGCAGAAGATTTGACTTCCAGCAGACCTTGCACCTCTCCTCCTTGTGATATATTAGCACATGCTAAATGACACATCCACAGGTGCCATGACAGTTCAGAGGCTGACTGCTGGGAGTGGGAATTTCCAATTTCTGAAGGTCTCCACCCCTTCCCCAAAACAGAATAAATCCTCCCACTTATTAGCCTATGAAATTACCTAGCCCATAAAAACTAACTACCTCATATTTGGAGGCCTTCTGAGATGGATAAACTACACCCTGTGAGACCTGTACTGAGTCAGTAACAACACAGGTCCCCAGGTAAGAATCACAACCCCAAGGCTGCCATCCTCCCCTAGTTATCCCCGGCCCCAGCTCCCAGCCCACCCTCCCCAACCCCATCCTCCTGAGGTTGCACCACCCTCCAGGCCTGGCCCTCGAGGCGACAGGCCTCCCTGGCCTCGAGCCCACCTCTGAATGGGGAAGCAGCGCTGAAGGAGACACAACTCCCAAGTCCCAGCTTTCATGCGAATGTCCTCAGTAATAAAAGAGGTGGAAACTGAAAAACAGAAATAGATGACATAGGAGCCCAACTGTGTCTAAATAGACTGGAGCTGGAGTTTTCCAAAACCTGCCAGTGAGTCTTTAACATGTAAATGAGTTGCTTCCCTCGGGGTATTTTAAAAGACTCTGTCAGCCGTGAAATATGTCTGTCGATGAGAAACACCTTTCATTATTAGGCCTTTTGCTAATGAATCACCTGCCCTGTTCTGTTTACTTGCCTTTTTGACTTTCACCTGAGTTGTCTCTCATACCATCACATCCTTCTTTTTTTTCGGTTGAGGGTGGGAGGGGGAGTGCCTGAGGACACTGGACCCCAAAACCTAACCAACAGATAATAATACTGGCAATAACTGACCTTCACACAGCCCTCTGCACTCATTATCTCATCAGTTATTCCACACCAGAAGTCCCCAACCTTTTGGGGACCAGGGATCGATTTCATGTGAGCAGTGGGGATGGTTTGGGGGTGATTCTAATGCATTACATTTATTGTGTACTTTATTTCTATTATTATTACAGTAGTTCCACCTCAGATCATCAGGCATTAGATCTCAGAGGCTGAGGACACCTGTTCCACACATCCCCCTCACCACACAGTGACGTGAGACAAATACCACTGCCACCCCCAGGGATAAATGACCAAGGAGCAGAAAGGGTGAGGGATTTACCCACAGGTGGCTCAGCTAGTAAACGGCAGAGTAGACAGAGGACAGAGGAGCCTGGCGGGCTACAGTCCATGGAATCGCCAAGAGTCCAACACCCTTGAGCAACTAACACACAGAGACACACAAGGGAAATCCCTTCAGCGCTCTCTCTTTATGGTACGTGACCTCAGACCTTCCTGACTGGGGACTCCAATCACCAGATGCAGACCTCCAATCACCACATTCTCACTTCCATTCTCAAGTAACTGCATCAGTCACTATGACTTCTGACCCTCTACCAACCCCAAACAGAGCCAGGCACGGGGACGTCACTGCTTGGCACCCCAGAAATCAACAGCATGTCCCAAGATCAATCAAAGCACCTCACTAGAAGCCACCACTCCAGGCTATGAAATGTTTAGGAGAGCTACGTTATTGTCAAGTCAAGGATGAGAATGGTATCCATCTTGCTGGACCACAGGAAACATACCAGCAAGTCATGAGACAAGGCAAGAGCAGAGTCTGATAAAATGGTCAAATGCAATCCCATCCCCTGTATAGAAATAGGGGCCCAAGCACTTACTGTTCACTGGGCTGGGTCTTTTCAACTACCATCCATCTGCTGCTTCTTTCCCAAGCCATATTCCAGGACAATAAGCCTAGAATCATTGCATCCTATTTGGTTGCACAGGTTAGAATGACCACAGAGGAAAGAATTTAAGGCTCTAATCCCATTAATCCCATAAGGTGACCACAGCACCCCCTCTCATTTCCTAGAAAGACTGTTAGAGAGATGAACAGTATTTCTTTTGGTCTGCTCCCAAGACTGGAAAAGACCCAATAATACCTTTGGAAAGAGTGATCAGGTTTTCAGGGAAGTCTAGTTACTGATGTAGACAAAAAGCAACCAAGAGGATGGTACCATCCATTGACTTGATGTCTCAAATCAATGCTGCTGCTGCTGCTAAGTCGCTTCAGTCGTATCCGACTCTGTGCGACCCCATAGACGGCAGCCCACCAGGCTCCGCCGTCCCTGGGATTCTCCGGGCAAGAACACTGGAGTGGGTTGCCATTTCCTTCTCCAATGCATGAAAGTTCAAATCAATGCTGAGGAATCCCCAACTGATGCCAAAGTCCCGGAGTAGACAGGAAAAATAAATCTCACCCAGGCAAGGAGTAGAATTTACCACTCATTTCACCCAGAGAGAGGGGGACTCAGGAAGAACAGTGTGCTTAAACATCTCATGAAACTCGCACAACTGCATTCTGGGGTGCATCCTATTATACCCTCATTCTACAGAGGAAGATGAGTTTTAGAAAAGGTAAGAAACCTGGTTGAAAAGCTACTAAGTGATGAGGCCAGAACTTGAATGCAAGTGTATCTGATCCAAACAAGAGCGCACAAGGCGGATGAGAACAGGGCTTGCTGGGCACCTCTGATGCATATAGCTAAACCGAAATAATTTATTCAGTGAGTCGTTGCGGGGAGGGTGGATGCCTGAACCAAGCACTATTCTTATCTTACAGGTCCCTTGTGTGAGAAGAAAATGTGTATATCAGAAAGGAAAAAAAAAAATGTAAACTCTACCAGCAGAGGTCAAATTTTACATCCTGAGGGCTGCTGAGAAATGGCCAAGCAAAGACACAGTATGATAAAAAACGGTGTAACTCAGGAAAACTGACACATGTAGACCTATACATGAAAATCTGTATAGAATGTGGGGGAAGTTACAGTGAATAAAGTAATACGTACATGCTTACTATCACTACCAAAGTTAAACGGGCACCAGCATAGAAAAGCCCAGGTCCAGGAGTGAAGAGTTGGTGCTTTAAGTTCACAGGATTTTTTTTTCCTATAAAACAGTGATACTCAAAAGTGTATCCCCAGACCAGCATGTTAGAAATGCAAATACTTCCTCCCCACCCTAGAACTGTGCGTGTGTGACTGCTTAGTCATGTCAGACTCTTTGTGACCCCTGTGGACTGTAGCTCTCCAGGCTCCTCTGTCCATGGGATTTCCCAGGCAAGAATACTGGAGTGGGTTGCCATTTCCCACTCCAGGGAATCTTCCCGTCTCAGGGACTGAACCTGCATCTCCTGCAATGGCAAGAGGATTTTTTTTTTTTACCACTGAGCTTTCATCTGGGAACCCCAGACCTACTGAATCAAAACCTCTGGGGATGTGGTCCAGGTTTCTCTGTGTTGTACCAAGCCCTTCAGGTGATTCTGATACACTCTTAAGTTTGAGAACTACCGCTTTAAAACAACGTGTGAAGGCACAAAGTCTAACTCACTTTCAACTCTGCAAACATTTCCTGAGCAGCAAGTGCCAAGAATCACGCAGGTGATCAATAAGTATTCGTTGAATCGAATGACTTCCTAGTCAGTACAAAGTAAATGTCACCTAACCTGGGGAGAGAGCTCTACTCCGTAGGCGTCTTCTAGAGGCAGCTCTCCAACCGGCTGTCATCAGCACAAGTTTACCTTGCAATCCGGAAGTTCAGAGCCCGGCAAAGTGAAAAAGTCGCACAGTCGTGTGCGACACTTTGTGACCCCATGGACCATAGCCCACCAGGCTCCTCTGTCCATGGGAACTCTCCAGGCAAGAGTACTGGAGTGGGTTGCCATGCGCTCTTCTCCAGGGCATCTTACCCACCCAGGGATCGAACCTGGCACTCCTGCATTTCAGACAGATAAGATTCTTAAGGGGACGACAGAGAATGAGATGCCTGGATGGCATCACCAACTCAGTGGATATGAGTTTGAGTAAGCTCCGGGAGTTGGCGATGGACAGGGAGCCTGGCGGTGCTGCAGTCCATGGGGTCGCAGAGTCAGACACAACTGAGCGACTGAACTGAACAAGATTCTTTACCATCTGAGCCACCAGGGAAGCCCCAGACAGTGCTATAGATAAGGCGAGCTGCTGGGCGCCGCAGGCCCAAGCGGAGGGCAGAGATAACCGCGCGCCCCTGCTTGTGATCCAGACCGCGCTCAGGCCCCGGGACGCCTGCGCCTCGGAGGCCACAGACCACAGGGCCTGAGGAGGTCTGGGTGAGCCACCGGCTGCCTTCCTCCAGCCGGCTCCACGGGACACGCGGGACCGCGCCCCGCTTCCACCCACCGGAGAGCCAGCAGGAGTGGCCGCGGAGGAGGCGGGGCCCCTGCCAGTCGCCCGAGTCACGTGACCGCGCGCCGGGCCCGCGGGTGCCAAGGGCACTCGCGCAGGGTCCCCTCCCGACCGGCGGTCCCGGCGGAGGCGCGTCCACTGCGGCTTCCCCGCGCTCCCGCGGCCCCTGGCGGCCCGTGTTCGGCTCCGGCCTCCGAAGGAGGGCTGCCCCTACTCACCCGGGTGGGGAAGCAGGAAGCACGCGGCGCTAGGCTTCCAGCCGCAGCCTGGGCGGCGGGGATTCGCGGGCAACTTTGCCGCCACCCCCCAGACTGCGCTTGGTTAAGCCAGGGCGCTGCGCGGCCTGCCGGGAGTTGTAGTTTTTTGATGCCCTCAGCCGCGGGGACGGGGTCGGGAGAAACACCGCGCTCCCTCTGGACCGCTCCACCTCCGGAGGCTGAGGAGTCGCAGACACTTGACCTGCGGGTAGCAGGTAGCTTGTTTGCCTGCGCTGCGGACACGAGCCTTCCTGAAAAAAATTATCTCCAAGAGGCTTTCCAAACTGATCATAGATTTATGTTCAGTAAGAGGATGGAGTTGTAGCTTTGTGTATTTAAAATAAGGTATTCGAACAGACAAGGAAAAATTTTACACAGTTGCTGATCCATCTTAGTCATCTTTGTCCCTCCTCCATTCATTCACTGACCTCTATGAAATGTTTGTTTATAAGATGTACTTTGGAGATGTTCATCAGACCTTCATTCATTCTACAAACATCTCTTGAGCTATTAGTAATACTTCGTGTCGGGTAGAGATGGGGTGGAAGATTCATCTGTCAATTCAAAGAAAGAAAGTGAAATTGCTCAGTCGTGTCCAACTCTTTGCGACCTCGTGGACTGTAGCTTACCAGGCTCCTCCATCCATGGGATTCTCCAGGCAAGAATACTGGAGTGGGTTGCCATTTCCTTCTCCAGGGGATCTTCCCGACCCAGGGATTGAACTTGGGTCTGCCTCATTGCAGGCAGAGGCTTTACCCTCTGAGCCACCAATTCAAAGCAATTCTAATAAATTTCCCAACAGGCTAAGCTAAAATTTATATGGAAAAACAAAGGACAAAGCATCACCTAAACACTCTTGAAGAAGGGTAACATGTTTCAAGGACTTATCCTTCTATATATCAACATTTAGTATGAAACTATAAAAATTAAGACCATGGGATATTAGTATAGGGATAGGCCAAGGGGGGAAATGAAACAGCCTGGAGAGCTCAGAAACAATCCAGGCATATGTGGAATGTTGATATATGACGGAGCTGGCATTATATTAATAGATCAATAAGGCCTGCACTGGGGGTTGCGGAGAAGGCAATGGCACCCCACTCCAGTACTCTTGCCTGGAAAATCCCATGGACGGAGGAGCCTGGTGGGCTGCCATCTATGGGGTCGCTCAGAATCAGACACAACTGAAGCGACGCAGCAGCAGCAGGGAAAGATGGATTATTCAGTACCTGAGCTGAACCAACTGCTTATCTGTTGGTTCCTCAACACAAAATCTAACTCTAAGTAGATTGAAGAATGTAAAAGAAAAAAGTAAAATCAGAACTTCTGAAGGAAAATTTCCTACTTACTATCTCAGGGAAGGGTTTACTAAATAACATCGGCGCAAATGGTATAGAAAACTTTGGTAAATGTGGATGAAATGAAGGTAAAGAACTCCCTCATCAAAAGGCATGAAGAAAAAGACAAGACCACTTGGGAGAAGACACCTGCAGTACAAAGCCGCAGTACAGAACTAGCATTAGTACAGAGGTGCATGATACAGCCCCCACCACCTCAAGTTTGCAATGTATAGGTGTTTTTTTGTTTTTAAAATATTTTGGCCACACCTTTTGGCATATGGAATCTAGTTCCCTGACCAGGGATCAAACCTCTGTCCCTTGCATTGGGAGTTCAGAATCTTAACCACTGGACTCCCTGGAAAGTACCAATATATAGGTGCTAAGACAAGAAAATGAATAATTTCCAAATGGTATCAGAAGCATTAAGATAGAGTCATGAACAAAGTAGTCTAAGAACACAAAGAGGGAAACATTAATTTTGCCCAAGCGATTTTGAAATGTTTTGCAAACTAAGACCTGATAGGCTGAGAATCAAAGGCTAAACAGGGGTCCCCAGGAGAAGGGTGTTAGGGAGCAGCCGAGGCACAGGAAAAGGCATAGAAAAAAGCATGGGGACCTCCTGGGCCAGTGGTTAACACCACGCTTCCAATGCAGAGGGCACAGGTTTGATCTCTGGGGTCTAGGGGAACAAAGATCCCATACACCAAGCAGCATAATCAAAAAATAAAATAGCAATAATAAAAATAGTTTTTTAAAAAAGCATGAAGATGCAGAACACAGTAAAAGGCATAAAGACATTTAAATTAAAATGGAAATTTTTAAACTACAGAGATAAAATATATTAAAAACAATTACTTTAATTGAACTTTATGAAATTGTTACAAGCAGGCTAGCAGCTAACCCTAAGGAATGGGAATGAGGAAGGTGAGACTGGAGTACTTTCAGTGTATACTGTACCCTTTTGTAGTATTTGATTTTTTTTTACAGTGAATGTGCATATAATTTTATTTTGTGTGTGCATATAACCTTTATAATTAAAATTTAGTTGTTTGTGAATCTCCTGATGGTCTAGTGGTTAGTACTCCATGCTCCCACTGCCAAAGGCCCAAGTTCCATCCCTGGTCAGAGAACTAAGATCCTGCAAGCTGTGCAGTGTAAACAGAAAAAAAACTTTTTTTAATTTTAATTTAGCAAATTTCCAGTTCAACATGGTATGTTTGGTATACCCATTTAAATCCATGTCTTCCTAAAGTCAAACTACCGCAGAATTGCACTTATCTCACATGCTAGTAAAGTAATGCTCAGAATTCTCCAAGCCAGGCTTCAGTAATACGTGAACTGTGAACTTCCTGATGTTCAAGCTGGTTTTAGAAAAGGCAGAGGAACCAGAGATCAAATTGCCAACATCCGCTGGATCATGGAAAAGGCAAGAGAGTTCCAGAAAAACATCTACTTCTGCTTTATTGACTATGCCAAAGCCTTTGACTGTGTGGATCACAATAAACTGTGGAAAATTCTGAGAGATGGGAATACCAGACCACCTGACCTGCCTCTTGAGAAACCTATATGCGGGTCAGGAAGCAACAGTTAGAACTGGACATGGAACAACAGACTGGTTCCCAATAGGAAAAGGAATACATCAAGGCTGTATATTGTCACCCTGCTTATTTAACTTATATGCAGAGTACATCATGAGAAATGCTGGGCTGGAAGAAGCACAAGCTGGAACCAAGACTGCTGAGAGAAATATCAATCACCTCAGATATGCAGATGACACCACCCTTATGGCAGAAAGTGAAGAGGAACTAAAAAGCCTCTTGATGAAAGTGAAAGAGAAGAGTGAAAAAGCTGGCTTAAAGCTCAGCATTCAGAAAACGAAGATCATGGCATCCGGTCCCATCAGTTCATGGGAAATAGATGGGGAAAGAGTGGAAACAGTGTCAGACTTTATTTTTGAGGGCTCCAAAATCACTGCAGATGGTGACTGCAGCCATGAAATTAAAAGATGCTTACTCCTTGGAAGCAAAGTTATGACCATCCTAGATAGCATATTGAAAAGCAGAGACATTACTTTGCCGACTAAGGTCCGTCTAGTCAAAGCTATGGTTTTTCCTGTGGTCATGTATGGATGTGAGAGTTGGACTGTGAAGAAGGCTGAGCACCGAAGAAATGATGCTTTTGAACTGTGGTGTTGGAGAAGACTCTTGAGAGTCCCTTGGACTGCAAGGAGGTCCAACCAGTCCATTCTGAAGGAGATCAGCCCTGGGATTTCTTTGGAAGGAATGATGCTAAAGCTGAAGCTCCAGTACTTTGGCCACCTCATGCGAAGAGTTGACTCATTGGAAAAGACTTTGATGCTGGGAGGGATTGGGGGCATGAGGAGAAGGGGACGACAGAGGATGAGATGGCTGGATGGCATCACTGACTCGATGGACGTGAGTCTGAGTGAACTCAGGGAGTTGGTGATGGACAGGGAGGCCTGGCGTGCTGCGATTCATGGGGTCACAAAGAGTCGGACACGACTGAGCGACTGAACTGAACTGAAAGTCCCATGAAAATAACAGGAAAGGAATAAAAAGACATAAACCTCAAAAGGAAGAATAAAGGAGACAAGAACAGACACGAAAAATTAAAAAATAAATGTGGGTAGCTCCAAAGCAGATAGGCACGTAAAGTGCTTTTAAACAAGCTAGTGCTTGAGCCCCAACCCCAGAAATTCTTTTTTTGGCCTCTTAGGGTGGCATGCTGGATCCCAGTTCCGAGACAAACCCTACCCCTTGCCTCCAACCCCCCATCCCCACAAGGAAATTCAGAGTCCTAACCACTGGACCTAGAGGGAAGTCCCCAGAACCCCAGAAATTCTGATTTTTAGAGTCTAGCCTGGAGTCTGGGCCTCTGTAATCCTTAGAAAACTCCCCTGTGATTTTAATGGACAGCTTAGTGGAAAAGCTCTGTCAAGCTGGCAGTTTATGTAGTGAAAAGTGGGTATATCGAAAGCAGTGCTTTCAGCCCCCATAGAATGGTCTGTAGAGCCTTAACAATCCTCCTGGGCTATGCCCTGGACCTCTTAAATCCGTTTGCAGGAAACAGGTCTCAGAAGAATTTTGCAGAGAGCTCCCCCAGAGGATTTCCATGCATAGCCAAGGTTAAACACCACTGATTTAAAGACTCTTGTATGAGGGACTTCTCTGGTGGTCCAGTGGCTAAGACACCATGCTCCCAATGCAGGAGGTACAGGTTCAATCCCTGGTTGGGAACTGGATCCCATATGCTACAACTTAGGAGTTCACATCCCACAGCTTAAGAGTAACTTAAGAGTTGAGTTCACATGTCACAACTAAAACCTGGCACAGCCAAATAAATAAAATAAAACTATTTTTAATAAGGAAACTTGTTTGAACTGTGTGACTCAAGTTTTCTAATTTGGTAGAACTTTGTTTTCTTCTTGGTAAAATGATCAAATGGTGGTTTCCTTCTTGATAAAAGATATTAACTATCATCTGTTCTTCTTAACCTCAGAGCTTCTTGTGAGGATCAAGTGAGACAGCGTGAGTGCTTTGGAAATTGACTATTGCTGTACAGATGTGGCCCATCACACTTAGAAGAAAATGCAAACTCTTTACCCAACCCTTCCTTCTCCGAATGGCTATTTTACCACTCCCTCTGTCTCCAGCTTGCTTCCCACCCTTCTCCCCCAGCTCACACCACACTCTAGCCACACCAGCTTCCTGTCTGTTCCTCAACCCCTCAATCTGGCTGCTGCCTTAAGGCCCTTACACTTGCTGTCCCCCCAGAATTTCAAAGGTCTTTCCTGTCACAGAAATCTGTTCTCTCTTTCAACACCTCCTCTCCTGATCACTTTTATCTAACTACCACCACCCGTCTGCATTCCCTCAGGCACATTCTATCCCCTTACACTGTTTTATTTTTTAAAGGACTCATCAGTACTTGAAATTACATCATTCATTTGCTTAAGACAGCTGTTCTCTGTCTCCTCCACTAGAATATAAGCTCCATAAGAGCAGGGATTTTGCTCCACAATGCTTGATACACAGTTGGCTCTGGGTGATGCACAGGAGGTGCTGGGGATATAATAGTGAAGAAAACAGGCAAGGTCCTTGCCCTCCCAGAGCATCATTTGACTGAGATGGAAAAGGATACAGACAATAGACTAGCTAAGAACATACGGGATAGTTGCATGATGTAATAAACCCCGCGAAGGAAGAAAGCGAGGGGAGGAGAAGTGTAGTAAAGAGTAACTGGACACAATCAGTATTGTGTCTTTGGACAGAGTAGTCACACAAGGGCCCTTTAAAGAAGTCACAACCCAATGGATGAGGAAGTCAACCACAAGGAAGATGAGGATGCATGTTCCAAGCAAAGGGAACAACAAGCACAAAAGCCCAGGGGTAGAAAAGAGCTTGGCGCATTTGCGGAACAGGAAGGTACCCAGAGTAACTAAACAGACAGATTGATGTGAGAGGAAGTGGGAGAGGCAGGCAGGGGCTGGGCCACAGGGGGCCTTCGGAGGGCTGGACAGTTTGGGTTTTAGTCCAAGTGCAATAGGAAGCCGTTGAAGGTTGTTTTTTGTTTTTCATTTTGTGGGGTTTGGGGTTTGGTTTTATTTTCTTAATTAGAGGATAGTTGCTTTACAATGTTGTGTTGGTTTCTGCTGTAGAAAGTTTGGTTGTTGTTGTTTGGGTTTTTTTTTCCTTTGGCCACACCGTGCAGTGTGCAGGATCTTAGATCCCCCACCAAGGATCAAACCCATGACCCCTGCTTCGGAAGCACAGAGCCCTAAACCGTGGACCAACGGGGAATTCCCACATTGAAGGGTTTTAAACTGACATGAGGCATGAACAGAGAAACTAAGTGGAAAATGCACTGAGCAACCAAAACCATTAAGAGAAGCAACTAACTCTTCCCAGAACCTCCCAGAGTCCCAGGTGCATTTCTGGGGCAGCACAACCTGGGTTGGCACATTGCGTATTTATTGACTGAATGCCGTCCAAGAGAGGTTTTCGTTCAGAAAGATGTGTGGCTTATCCCAGAGGTGGACCATATGTGAGAAAGCATCCCATAGCCAACCAGAGGAAAAGCAAGAGAAACCAAAGCGCAAGGTTCTTCCTTAAGGCCATGAGAAAAGAGCACTGCAGAGGAAGGAACAAGGGGGCTTAGGGTCTGTGGTAAAGAGAGCAGAAAAGCTGCATTAGCTCCCAGCAGCATCTCAGAGAGGAGCAATGCTGGCAGGAGTCTGTCCACAGAAGCAGCAGCAGAAGGAGGCATGGGCTATTGGCCTGAAGCTTGTGTTGGTACCTGCCCAAGACAGAATGTTCCAGTAGAACAAAGGAAGTTGACTCAGACCCAGAACCAGAAGGTCAGGATCCAGCTACCCCAGAGGACAGTTTAGCATTTGCCAGAGGATCAGCAAGCCAATCCATAAAAACTTATGTAGTAGAGTGGAAGGGCAGAAACCTGCTTGGCCTGCCCCATGAGGTGGTCAAACTGGCCTGAACCTGATGGAAGGTTGAAAGGGATTTTCTTTAATACCTGGGAGGAAATAAGATAAGTAATCTGGAATTAATTTCCAACCCAGGGGCTGGAGTGATATGGAGAACAGGGATTTCTTATCTGACTCTGACTGGCTGAGAAATCCCACATAAAGCATGTCAGCCAGGCTCTTCAGGTTTTTTTCCTCCACCTTTATTGAAATCTAATTGACATACCCTTCACTTTTCTTATCTGTCATAAGGGAGAAGAAAAATTCCTTGTGAAAAAATAGCTGATATATCTCAGTAAAGAAAATGCATATAAATTCTTAAGCAGAATTCCAATTCTATTTATTGGACTATATATATATTTTCCATGTACATTTATATATTCTAATAGATATTCTATAAACACACACATATGCTATCATTTATAAAGCACTTATTATTGCCAGATGGTAGTCTAAGTGGTTTAAGTATAGACATTTTCTCATATAATCATCATGATACATGATGTAGATATCATCATTGTCCCCATTTTATAGTTGAGCAAACTAAGGTTCAGAGAGTTAACCAACTTGACCAAGGTCATGTGGAAGGGCAGAGCTGGACTTCCAACCCATGAGTCTGACTCCAGAGCCCACTCTCTGGAATGGGCAACCCACGATGATCACAGATCTATTTAGAAAGGGAATCGTTTGAGGCAAATGTCTGGGGTCAATGTAAAATACACCCTGAGACCTTTGAGCAGTTTTATCAGGAGAAAGGCAAGCTGGCTCCTCAGTAATCCTTTATTACCAGTCTCAGATTAAGAAGCATGATGGACTGGGAGCTAGGGAGCTGGGCTCCAGTCCTGCCTATGCTAATTAGCAGTTGACCTTGGACCTGTCATTTCCCCCTCCCTGGGATTCAGTGTCCTCTTTTGTAAAGCAAAGTGTCATTCCCTCAGTTGTGTCCGACTTTTTGAGACCCCATGAACTGTACCCCATCAGGCTCCTCTGTCCATGGAATTCTCCAGGCAAGAATACTAGAGTGGGTTGCCATTCCCTTCTCCAGGGGATCTTCCTGACCCAGGGATCAAACTCAGGTTTCCTGCACTGCAGGCAGATTCTTTACCATCTGAGCTAGGTAGGGAAGCCCCTTTTGTAAAGTAAAGGGATTCTATGGGCAGAATTCTAAGGGCTCTTCCAACATTCACATTCCATGATTCTTTGAGTGTGTAAGCAGTGTCCTATCCCTACAGACTGACAGGGAAGGCAGGCATGAGTAAGCCCCAGGGCTGCACAGCCTCTGTGTCCTCCCCAAGGTCCTCTCTCCACCCTTCTCTGCCCTGCCCTGTGCCCAGGAGGCTGACCAGTACAGGCTGCATCCCCAGGCCTCACCTGCCCTCTGTCTTCCAGTTGAGCGCAGCCAGTGATAAGTGTGAGCAGGAGGCAAGGAGGCCAAAGGAGAGAGACCCTGTGTCTGCACACACAGACACACACAGAGACACACCCTCCACGTGTGCACCTGCCCTTCCTATCTCCAATCTGACAGCGGCCGGGCTCCTCTCCTGACACATCTCCCACGGAGCACTACTGCCCTGACCCCAGTTCCCACCAGGCTGCAGGAACACCACTCCCATCCCACACCCCTTTAGATTTAGGGATGATTAGGGATGATGAGGAGAAGGCAATGGCACCCCACTCCAGTACTCTTGCCAGGAAAATCCCATGGACAGAGGAGCCTGGTAGGCTGCAGTCCATGGGGTCGCTAAGAGTCGGGCATGACTGAGCGACTTCACTCTCGCTTTTCACTTTCATGCACTGGAGAAGGAAACAGCAACCCACTCCAGTATTCTTGCCTGGAGGATTCCAGAGACAGAGGAGCCTGTTGGGCTGCCGTCTATGGGGTCGCACAGAGTCGGACATGACTGAAGCGACTTAGCAGCAGCAGCAGCAGGGATGACAATGGCTTTCTGCTCGATTAGCGCCCAGCTGCTTCCCCTTGACATCCACGCCTCCTCAAAGCAGTCCATTCGTTCAGCGCTCTGGATTTAAACCCTCCAGTGTGCCATCTGTTTTCCACAGGACCCTGACTGCTGCAGCCCCTGAGTGTGGGATGGCTTTCCTCCTTATCATTGCCACCATCTCTCCACGTGTCATAAACCAGCATAGGAATGCCAGACCTCCTTTCGGAGTCCCACAGGCATCCTTACAAAGTCAGAGAGCCTAGAATAGACACTTTCAGGTGAGCAGACAAGATTCTCCGATTTAGTTCCAGTGGTGGTAACATCAGCATCAATATTCTATTCAGTTCAGTTCAGTTGCTCAGTTGTGTCTAACTTTTTGCAGCCCCATGAATTGCAGCATGCCAGGCCTCCCTGTCCATCACCAACTCCCAGAGTTCACTCAGACTCACATCCATCAAGTCAGTGATGCCATCCAGCCATCTCATCCTCTGTCATCCCCTTTTCCTCCTGCCCCCAATCCCTCCCAGCATCAAAGTCTTTTCCAATGAGTCAACTCTTCGCATGAGGTGGCCAAAGTACTGGAATTTCAGCTTTAGCATCATTCCTTCCAAAGAAATCTCAGGGCTGATCCCCTTCAGAATGGACTGGTTGGATCTCCTTGCAGTACAAGGGACTCTCAGGAGTCTTCTCCAACACCACAGTTCAAAAGCATCACTTCTTTGGCACTCAGCTTTCTTCACAGTCCAACTCTCATATCCATACATGACTACTGGAAAAACCATAGCTTTGACTAGACAGACCTTTGTTGGCAAAGTAATGTCTCTGCTTTTCAATATGCTGTCTAGGTTGGTCATAACTTTCCTTCTAAGGATTAGCCAAACTCTATTTTTAAAAAAAAAACAAACTCTTGGGCTCTTTTGAGAGAAGCGACAAGGGTAGAACAGACAGACCTAGGTTGGAATCCCAGTTCAAACTCACTGGGTTTGAACCTTGACCCAGTCACTTACAGGCTGTAAGAACTTCCTGTGTCTGAGTCCTCATAGGCAAATTGAGGAAAATAGTATCTGCCTCTCAGCCTTGCTTCAAGGATTGAATATGACAACACTCCAGTGTTCTTGCCTAGAGAATCTCAGGGATGGGGGAGCCTGGTGGGCTGCCGTCTATGGGGTCGCACAGAGTCGGACACGACTGAAGCGATTTAGCAGCAGCAGCAGCAGCATGCAATTCCTGGCACATTCTAAAGAGATGCTCAGTAAATGTTAACCGTCTTTCTCTATTAGGCAACTGGGAGGAAGAGGGAGGAAGCCATCAGAACATTTAAAGGGTTAAAGTGGCTTCTCCAGAAATCCCATACCACCTCCTTCAGTTCTCCAATGGAATAGCCAGGGGCTGATACTGCAGTGGACCAAGACAGGAAAAAAAAAAAAAGAACCCATCAGAAACTAGGCTTTCGTCAAAAAAAAAAAAAACAATGCTGAAACCCAACTGCAGCAAGCAATTAGGGAACAATAGCTAAATACTTTCTATAATTAGAGAGAGAAGCATCACAAGTGATGAGAGCGCCTTTGTCTGCACTGACCCTCTTCACCCAAAGACAATCTTGGCTCACGTGAGACAGAGACTGGGGATCTTTGTGTCTTTTTTAGTTTTCTTAAGAAATTAAATCTCATACCACTCTTCTCTTGCCAGGAAGGGAGGGCAGCGGAGGCAGCGAGGACCCTCTGGCCAAAAAGGCAACCGAAATATGACTCGCTGTATAGGACTAATTCAATCCTGAAAGAGGAGAAAGTCTTACAGCTTTGCTGAGAGTTCCTGACACCCTGGCCTTACCCTGATTGTGGGGCAGGTGGATGGGTTGCCATTTCTGTAGGAAGACAAGGCAGATGGGTTTTGACCATCACCTAGTCTGCTTCTTTTGTTAAAATCTGTGCTGCGTGCTAAGTCGCTTCAGTCGTGTCCAGCTCTTTGCACCCCTATGGACTGTAGCCCACCAGGCTCTTCTGTCCATGGGATTCTCCAGGCAAGAATACTGGAGTGGGTTGCCATGCCCTACTCCAGGGGATCTTCCAGACCCAGGGATCAAACCTGCATCTCTTACATCTCGTGCATTGGCAAGCAGGTTCTGCTACCTGGGAAGCCCTGCTAAAATCTGGGGGGCAGCAAATCCTTACTTTTGAACAATGGATATTCCAGACAAAAGCAAAGGAGAGGATATTTACACAAACATTTACACTGGAGAATTGCTCTCTATGTCTCAACAGAAGAACAAAGCTGGCTTCCTCACCCAAAATCTCTATGCCTTCCCAGGCCCTTCTATTCTCCCAGGCCCCCAAGTTCTAAGCCAAGTCATCCTTTTCCCTTCGTTCTTCTCAACCCCTCATTACTCACTCAGTCTCTTGATACTTCCTTCTTTTATTATTTTTTAAAATACTTATTTATTTGGCTGTGCTGGGTCATAGTTGCAGCATGTGGGATTAGTTCCTTGACCAAGGATCAAACCTGGGCCCCCTGCATTGGGAATGTGGTGTCTTGGTCACTGGACCACCAGGGAAGTCCCTTTTGACACGTCCTTCTATAACTTTTCCCATCTTTCTCTTCCTCCCCATGGGTATCACCACAAGCATTGTCAAGCTCCACACACTTCCTTGTCTTCCTTGACTAGACTTCCATCCAGCCCCCCTTCCTCCAAGCATTCCACAAAACACGACCTAAGGCATTGCATTCAAAATGCCATCCTGTATACCCAGAGTTTCTAAACTATAGCACTTTCTAAACTAAGTGCTTCCGGTGGTAGATAATTTTAGGTGGTGTGATACACACCGTTAGTGTCCGGTTCCCTTGACCAACTAGTATGCCCATCACCCAACTGCTATGAGTATTGGCTGCTAACAGCTCACAGTGGCTCCCTTCTCTGGAACACTGATGGGCTGAAGGGGGCTGCATCACCATGGAATGCCTGAAAGGTTATACCCTCTCCGATTCCTACATCATGCTTTGAAAAAGATATCCTTTTTCTTGAATGCTGGGGTGCTACAAACTGTTTCTTCGGGAGAAAACCAGGTCAGTCTAGGAAAATCTAGGACACCTGCAATGCAGGTCCGTGGGAGGCCATGGAGAGAACTGTCTCCGCCTCCCTGCCTAGAAGGAACAGTTACTGGAGATCTGCCATGATCCAGGTCCTGAGCCACTCCCAAACGCCAGACCTTGTTTTGAGAACACCAATGTAAATAAAATGATGCCCCTGCACTGCCGAGAAATCCATAGTTTGGTAGTAGACAGAGATTTTTTTTTTGTAATTGTACAATCAGTTTTCCAGTGGTCAAGACTGCCTTCCAGTGCAGAGGTTATGGATTCTATCCCTGGTCGGGGAGCTAAGACCCCACATGCCTCGTGGCCAAAAAATCAAAACATAAATCAGAAACAATATTGTAACAAATTCAATAAAGGGTTTTTTTATAGTGCTATATAGACAAATGTGTAAAGTAATACTGGGGGAAGGGAGAGCCCCTCCGTTCCTTCTACCTGTGGAGCACAGTGAAGTTCAGGATTCAGCAGCTGAGTTCCAGAGTAGATTCTCTCACTTACTTGCTGAGAGAACCCAGGCAAGCCCCTGATGGTGTCTACTGGCATAAAAGAGTAATTGAAATGCCCCTCAGAAGCCTGGAAGGATATACACGAACTTCATGGAAATTGTCTCTGGATTATAGGATTGCAGGTAGGTTTTGTTTTCTTCTGTCCGCTTTTCTATTTTTAAAGTTTCCACAGAGAATAAAATCCTTTTGAAATCAGCCAAAGAAATCCTAAATTTTAAAAATGTGGTTTAATTCTCAGAAGTAAGCTCCACTGTGCAATCTTTTGAGTATATACCCTCCTTCTCAGACTTTCTCTATCAGCTTGTCTGTTTGGCAGTAGTTTCTGTGTCTCATTTCAGATCTGGGGAATGGAAATATAGAAGATGATCCTGGAATATCTTATCATTCCAGAAAGCATGGATGTCATCAAAAACTATGGGGGTCGGGTTGAAAGTATTCATAAGTCAACATTAAGAGTCTCCCATTTGCTAAAGGTGGGGCAAGTTGATCATCAATCTGCTAAAATGATTAGAGGATTGACACACATCAAATACGTTTAACTCCATAAAGTTTACAATGATGCTCAAAAAAATAAGTCACATGTAAAGAATAGTAGGAAACCATCTAATTATTATAAATTAGATGGCCATTAAAGAGAAAGAATTGAAAAAAGAGAGAGAGAGAAAGAATTGAACATTCAGTCTCTCTTTCCTTTGTGATTTGTTCCAAAGTGTAGCCAAATAACTGATGAAGGGAATATTCTCTTTTACAGAAGTATTCCAGCTAATAAATGGAAAAAGGAGTGATAGAACATCACTAATTCACAAAAACTAATGATTTATGGGTGTAACAATGATCATAAATGGCAGCTAACATCACAAGAAAGACCACCAAACTTTGGATCTGCCTAATAAAAGTAAACACTACTATCTGTGAAATTGCTTTATTCCCTCCCCTGACCCCATGACAAAAGTGAAGAAAAGAAAAAAAAACTCTGAATCTTAGCAGGACTTTAGACCTAATGAAGAACTTATAGGAACAGAGGAGGAACAACATTACAAAGACACAAAATAGAGGCTATGGGAACCTCTCAAAGCAAACAAAATATTGCATGAAAAAAAATAATAATAAACGAGATGGAAGGGGAACCTACGAGTGAAAGAGATATGATGTTACTGAACTCAAGTCCAACTGCCCACCACTAGAAAATCAATATTCAAAAGGTGAGTGTTGGTCAAAATGGCAAATGTTACTTTTAATTAAAAAGCCAGCACTCTGGGGAGAAGACAGGCTTGTGTCCTAAAACCAACTCTGAAGATTCTGCTTGGCCACAAAAATTTTCAAAAGGAAGATGGGGAAGTGATGTCAGTTAATCATTAAGACAGGGGATGGGACTCATCGTCATCTCCCACTGTGTGCAGGCTTGTCACCTCCTCCTGATCCTACCTTCCATGCTGTCTCATTCACAGTTTATTCATGAGATTACTGAAGGGGAAGCTGGGGAAGAGATCTGTTCATCTGTTAACTACTTCTACTTCTGTTAATAATTTCTACTTTTATGAATGGAAAGAACTAACAGTTTAGGCAAAGTATTTTGCGATCAAAAGATTTGAATAGTGGCTTGGGCTTGGTCAAGTGACAAGACAAAAGGGGCTTCCTGCAGAGAGCTCTTCTCTGCAAAAAGCTGCTTATAAATCCCCACTTGTCAGAACATCATTCCATTTCTATGGAATTATGGATGAAGGGGGCTTCCCAGGTGGCGCCAGTGGTAGAGTCTACCTGCCAGGGCTTCCCTTGTGGCTTACTGAAGTGAAGTCACTCAGTTGTGTCCAATTCTTTGCAACCCCATGGACTGTAGCATACCAGGCTTCCCCGTCTGTGGGATTTTCTAGGAAATAGTACTGGAGTGGGTTGCCATTTCCTTCTCTAGGGGATCTTCCCAACCCAGTGATCGAACCCAGGTCTCCCACATTGCAGGCAGATGCTTTACTGTCTGAGCTACCAGGGTGGCTTAATGGTGGTAAAGAATTCGCCTGCCAGCGCAGGAGACAGGGGTTCGATCACTGATGCAGGAAGATCCCACATGCCACAGAACAGCTAAGCCCACCTGCCATAACTATTGAGCCTGTGCTCTGGAGCCCCGGAGCCCCAGCTGGCGAGACATTGTGCCCTAGAGCCCATGCTCCGTAATAGAAGCCACTAGAATAAGAAGCCCCCAAGCACAGCAACTAGAGAGTAGCCCCTGGTGTCTGCAACTAGAGAAAAACCCACACCACAACAAAGACCCAGCACAGCCAAAAAAAAAAAAAAAAAAAGAATCCTCCTGCAATGCAGGAGACACAAGAGACTCAAGTTCAATCCCTAGGGCAGAAAGATAACCAGGAGGAAGCAATGGCACCCCACTCCAGTATTCTTGCCTGGAAAATTCCATGGGCAGAGGAGTCTGGCAGGCTACAGTTCATGGAGCCACAAAGAATCGGACATGATTTAGTGAGTGAACAATGACAACTTCATGCTAACATTTGTGCATGCTAAGTTGCTTCAGTCGTGTCTGACTCTTGGCACTCCCATGGACCATATCCCGCCAGGCTCCTCTATCCATGGAATTCTCCAGGCAAGAATACTGGAGTGGGTACATAGGGTACCATATTCTCAGCGTGCAAGATGTTGACATGGGTCTGTAGCCTCTCTGTGCTAACACTTTCAGCTGCCTGCTTACATATATGGGTTGAACAAGCTATAATTATTTTGATGCCCAAAAAGATACAGATAATTATGAGCAGTAGTGTTAATCCCATTAACTGTGCTAGCCAGAGATTCAGTACTGCCCGAGACAGAGCAGCTTATGTCACGGCTGCCATCTGGTCGTCGTGCAGTTAGCTTTTTCCCTGTGATGACACTCACAGAATCTGGAAAACAACTCATGCTGAAGGATTCTGTGACTCTATTGTCCTAATCATTAACTGCTTGGCACTGAGCACTTTTGTGACACCAGGAAGCCTGGGAGACCAGCTTTCTACAGACAAGACGCGGGAGACATGGAGGGGCCTTTGTGCTTGGAGGAGCTCTACAGAATTCTGCCCTATGAGATATATATATCTCATAGATATATCAACCTAACACAGTGGATCTCAATTCAGACAAACAAATTGCATGCAAGTATGCACGTGGGTGTAAAGTAAAACCCAAGAACACCCTGGTTTGTTTTTTTTTTTTTTTTTAATGTGAAACCTAATTGTAACAAAATCAGGGAAATTCAAGCACTGGATATTTGAAGATATCAAGGATTTTTTAAATTTAGGCATGACAATGATACTGTGGCTGTGGTTTTTAAATAGGAGTCTGTCTTTTAAAGAAACATAATGAAAGTTTTTACAAATGAAATAAGATGCTTGAGATTTGTGTCAAAATAATCCATCAGAGGAAGTGGGAAAGAGGATCATAGACAAGACTGGCCTGTATTGAAAATTGTTAAAGTCACTGGTGAATTCATCAGTTTCATTTCCCTGTTCTATTTTTTAAGACCTTTGAAATTTTCATTGATAAAATATTCTGGAAGTTCATGGCTGAAACTTGAAAATTTCAGAAAAGTAAAAGAAGAAAAATTATCCATAATCCCACCCTGCAGAGATAATCACTACTATCATTTTACAGTATATCCTTCTTGACTTTTAAATAATACATATTAAAGAAACCCTGCTGTGAATATCATTTTGTACTGCTTCTTTCACTTAAGATAGTATATTCTTTCTTGTCCTTAAAAACTCTAAAGCATTGTTCTTAATGGCTATAATAGTGTTTTAGTTTCTAACATTTATTTAATCAAAACTCCATTTTTACTGCTAAAAATGTTGCTGCTATGAACATCCTTGAAAATCTTTATTTGAGGGTACCACTCATTTTTAAAAAGTAGAATTAGTGTTTAAAAGACTAAGCATTTTCAGGTATTTAATACAACTATCAAATCACTCTATAGAAAGGTCATCCACTTATGTTTCTACCTATCAGTTCAGATCAGTCGCTCAGTCTTGTCCGACTCTTTGCGACCCCATGAATCGCAGCACGCCAGGCCTCCCTGTCCATCACCAACTCCCAGAGTTCACTCAGACTCACGTCCATTGTGTCCGTGATGCCATCCAGCCATCTCATCCTGGGNTCACCATCTGCAGTGATTTTGGAGCCCAATAAACTGTGGAAAATTCTGAAAGAAATGGGAATACCAGACCATCTGACCTGCCTCTTGAGAAATCTGTATGCAGGTCAGGAAGCAACAGTCAGAACTGGACATGGAACAACAGACTGGTTCCAAATAGGAAAAGGAGTATGTCAAGGCTGTATATCGTCACCCTGCTTATTTAACTTCTCTGCAGAGTACATCATGAGAAACGATGGACTGGAAGAAGCACAAGCTGGAATCAAGATTGCCGGAAGAAATATCAATAACCTCAGATATGCAGATGACACCACCCTTATGGCAGAAAGTGAAGAGGAGCTAAAAAGCCTCTTGATGAAGGTGAAAGAGGAGAGAGAAAAAGTTGGCTTAAAGCTCAACATTCAGAAAACGAAGATCATGGCATCCGATAACATCACTTCATGGGAAATAGATGGGGAAACGGTAGAAACAGTGTCAGACTTTATTTTTTTGGGCTCCAAAATCACTGCAGATGGTCACTGCAGCCATGAAATTAAAAGACGCTTACTCCTTGGAAGAAAAGTTTCTACCTATAGTGAAGTAGAATTGCCCTTTTCCTGAAACCTTACTTTTCTGGAAGCATTTAATATTCCCTACTTAATAAAAAATTATAAGTCAAAAGAGCAGTTGATAAGTGTGTTGGAGCAGACAAGCCTTCCTTTGAATGCTATTAGCTGTGTAACGTTGGGAGAGTTAGTTAACATCTCTGTCCTGGGAACAGACTAACACTGGGAGGTCATAACCATTGAATAAGGTCATAAATGTGATGATATATTATCTGTTAATTTCCTAACACAGTGCCTGGCTTGGCAGATGTTAGTGGTAACTATCATCATTATCATTATTATTATTTTTTAATTACATATTCTAAAGGAGATCAGTCCTGGGTGTTCTTTGGAAGGAATGATGCTAAAGCTGAAACTCCAATACTTTGGCCACCTCATGAGAAGAGTTGACGCATTGGAAAAGACCCTGATGTTGGGAGGGATTGGGGGCAGGAGGAGAAGGGGACGACAGAGGATGAGATGGCTGGATGGCATCACTGACTCGATGGACATGAGTCTGGGTAAACTCCGGGAGCTGGTGATGGACAGGGAGGCCTGGAGTGCTGCAGTTCATGGGGTCACAAAGAGTCGGACACGACTGAGCGACTGAACTGAACTGACCTTTTTATGGAGTAAAATTCATATTTTTATAACTGCTGTTTTCCTTTTCATGAAGAGGCTTTTTCACTTGTTCCTGCATCAAGTCTGCATTTTAGAAGTGCTGTTGTTGTTTAGTCACTCAGTCATGTCCAGCTCTTTCTCGACCCCATGGACTGTAGGTCACTAGGTTCGTTTGTCCATAGAATTTCCTAGGCAAGAATATGGGAGTAGTTGCCATTTCCCTCTCAAGGGGAACTTCCCAACCCAAGGGTCAAACTTGTGTCTCCTGCATTGTGGGGAAATTCTTTACTGAGCCACCAGGGAAACCTCAAATTTAAGACAGCTTATGGATAAGTTAGGGTGCTTTTGGTTGCCTCAAAAAAAAAAAAAACCCAAGTTAGGCTGATGGAGCTGCAGCATTCAGAAGGATAAAGGATTCAGGAGATGTGCTCTGACTGTCCTCAATGATTCTGTCCTCAACAGTCTGCCTGTCTCTGACTGTTGTTTTCAACCCCATAATGATGTTCCTAGAATAAGACAGCTTGTCAAATAAAAGAGACACAACTAAATCTACAAGCTTCTTTGTTCCCCTCCATCTGGAAAAAGAAAAAGCCCCTGCCCCCTACCCTCCAGTTAGATCTTTTTTTTTTTTTTAACTTTTTATTTTGTATTAGGGTATAGCCGATTAACAATGTTGTGATAGTTTCAGATGAACAAGAAAGGGGCTCAACCATACATATACATGTATCCATTCTCCCCCAAACTCTCCTCCCATCCAGGCTGCCACATAACATTGAACAGAGTTCCATGGGCTATACAGTAGGTCCTTGTTGGTTATCCATTTTAAATAAAGCAATGTGTACATGACCATCCCAAACTCCCTCACTATCGCTTCCCCTGGCAACCATAAGTTCGTTTTCCAAGGCTGTGAGTCTCTTTCTGTTTGGTAGAGTTCATTTGTGATCGTTTCTTCTTAGATTCCATATATGAGGGATGTCATACGATGCTTCTCCTTCTCTGTCTCACTTACTTCTCTTAGTCTGACACTCTCTAGGTCCACCCATGTTTCTGCAAATGGCATGATTTCATTCTTTTTAACCCCAGTTAGATCTTGAGATGTATACTGACTAAGAAAACTGGTTTTGTTTTATTTAGTTTTTAGCTTGTGTGTGTGTAACTGGATAAGCACATTCTCAAGGTAAAGCGCCCAGTTGTAACACACTACTGAATCAGGAGAATAAAGTGGGAGGGCTTGCTGTAACAGAAACAGAATAAAGAGCCCCCGGGCAGGCCTGCACATATGGATACTTGCCACATGGCAGAGGTGGCCTGCAGAGCAGTGAGGAAAGAACATATTTTTAAATAAATGATGCTAATAAAATAGAGTATCTGTGTAGGAAAAAGAAAAACTGAAATTGCACTCATATCTCAGCTCATACACAATAGTCAATTCCAGCTGGAATTGACCTAAGTATAGAGAGGAAAACTAGAAAGCTTTTACAAGATAGTTCAGGAAAGCACATTCAAGACCTTGAGACAGGGCAGCATTTCTTAAACAAGACACGAAAAGCACTGCCATTACAGAAAGGATTCATAAACTTGCTTCCTTAAGAGTTAGAATTTTCTATTCATCCCAAGATACCATAGTTAGAGCCAAAGAAAAGTAGACCAATAGAAAATACTTGCAGTACAACAAACCAGAAACAGACTCACAGACATAGAGAGCAGTCTTGTGGTTGCCAAGGGGACATGGGTAGGGGGTGGATTGGGAGTGTGGGATTAGCAGGTGCAAACTATTATATATAGGATGGATAAACAACAAGGTGCAGCTGTAAGCACAGGGAACTATATTCAATATCCTGTGATAAACCATAATGGAAAAGAATACAAAAAGAATGCATATATGTATAACTGAGTCACTTTGCTGTACAGCAGAAATTAACACAACATTGTAAATCAACTATATTTCAATAAAATAAATTTTTTAAAAAGTACTTGCAATAGACAAAGCACTGGTTTCCAAACAGCATGACAATTTCTCACAAATCAAGAAAAAGACTTATCAACCCATAAGAAAATGGACAAGAGACTTAAACAGGATCTTAACAAAAAAGGAAATCAAAAATGCTCCCCTCATCAGTAATCATGGAAATGCAAATTAAAATCAATGCTGTCATTACATACCAGATGTAAAATTTTACATGAGTATATCAAGTGTTGGAGGTGGGACTATAAACTGAATCACTAGCTTTGAAAAACGGTTTGGTGTTATCTGGAAATAGGAAGACCCGCATATCCTATGACTCAGTCATCTACTCCTAAGTGTGTATCCTAGAGTAACTGCTGTGCAAATATTCAAAGTTGCATTATTCATTAATAACACCAAATTGGAAACAGCTCAAATGTTCATCAACAGGAGAACAAAGTCTTAGACGAGTTTGCCATTGTGTGTACTAAGTCACTTCAGTCAGGTCCAACTCCTTGCAACCCTATGGACCATAGCCCACCAGGCTCCTCTGTCCACGGGATTCTCCAGGCAAGAATGCTGGAGTGGGTTGCCATTTCCTCCTCCAGGGGATCTTCCTGACCTAGGGATCGACCTGCCTCTCATGTCTCCTGTGTTGTCAGGCAAGTTCTTTACCACTAGCACCCTCTGCTACTGTTATTGCTAAGTCACTCCAGTCGTGTCCGACTCTGTGCAACCCCATAGACACCCTCTGGGAAGCCCTAAATTTGCCATTACCCTCCCTAATAAAATTTAAATGGTTAAGAGTCTGCCTACAATGTGGGAGACCCGGGTTCGATCCCTGGGATGGGAAGATCCCCTGGAGAAGGAAATGGCAACATACTCCAGTACTCCTGCCTGGAGAATCCCATGGACCAAGGAGCCTAGTAGGCTACAGTCCATGGGGTCACAAAGAGTGGGACATGACTGAGTAACTTCACTTCACTTCAATTTAACAATAGCTAATCTTTTTTTAATAGGCTTCTCTGGTGGCTCAGTGGTAAAGAATCCGCCTGCCAATGCAGAAGTCACGGGTTCCATCCCTGGGTCGGGAAGATCTTCTGGAGGAGGAAATGGCAACCCACTCCAGAATTCTTGCCTGGGAAATCCCATGGACAGAGGAGCCTGGTGGGCTACAGTCCATGGTTTCCCAAAAGAGTCAGATTCGACTTAGCAACTAGACAACAACAATAATCTTTTTTTTTTTTTTTTAATGAGGTATGGCTAAATTATGGCTAATCTTATTGGGCACTCACCATGTGCTAAATACTGTTCTAGAGTTTTAATATGAGCTTCCCTGGTGGCTCAGAAGATAAAGAATCTGCCTGCCCTGTGGGAGACCTGGGTTCAATCCCTGGGTTGGGACGGTCCCCTGGAGAAGGAAATGGCAACCCACTCCAGTATTCTTGCCTGGAGAATCCCATGGGCAGAGGAGCTTGGTAGGTTATAGTCCATGAGGTCATGAAGAGTCTGACATGACTAACACACTTTCAATAATTAGAAATACTAATACAAAATTTACAATGTGCCAGGTACTGTTCTAAATAGCCTTCATATATTTAGTCATTTTATCTTTGTACTTAACCTATGAAGGAGACCCTGTAAGCAGCTTTTGGCAGGGAAAAGCTCTTTGCAGGAAAGAGCTCTCTGCAGGAGGCACCCTGTTTGTCTGGTCACTAACCTTAAACCAGGCACCCCCATACTCTTCTCCTCTCTGGCCCTTGCACATCTTTCAAATCTTTTAACCACCCACTACCTTGTTGGTTCTTTCCATAAATAAAGGATGTCAAAATGAAGAATAAGTTATTAACAGATGACGAGATCTCTTCCCTAGCTTCCCCTTCCATAATCTCAAGAACAAACTGTGTGAACAAGATAACTTTTAGATGAAGATCACGAGAAATCCATGAGTCTGTGCGCAGTGGGGTATGACAATGGCTCTGAGCCCCCGTCTCAGTGGTTAACTGAGATTACTTCCCTTCTTTCTTTCAAAACTTTCATGGCTGAGCAGAATTTTTGGAGGTGGTTTAGGGGGACACTGAGTCCACCATCTCCCCAGATTGCCAGCATTCTGATTAAAAGCACCTTTCCTTTCTACCAAGACCCGCCTCTTTCTCTCTCTTAAGTATTGATTTTTCCAGTGGAGAGCAGCCAGACCTGATTCAATAACAGTGCAATTATTATCTTCACTTTTCAAATGAGGAACTTGAGGACAAGAAGTTAACTAACTTGCTCACGATCACACAGCTAGTTAGTGGAAAAGCTGGAAGTCGGTCTTCATGGAGGCTAAACTAGAAAAGGGTCTAAAGCAGAACCTTAAGAAAGACCAGCAGATAAAGAGTTAATACACAGAGAGGGGTTCAGGAATTTTTTGCAAAATAAGGGGAAAGAGGCAAAAGTCCCTTGTGGCTTCCATTTATGTCAGAGGGAGTCTGAGGAAAGTTGGAACAGAGTGGTTTTTTTTTTTTAGTATCAGCTTTATTGAGATATAATTCCACATACCATAAAGTTCACCCTCTCAGAGTGTACAATTCAGTGATTTTTATTATATTCACAGAATTATAGCTTTCGCCCTATCTAATTTTAGGACTTTTTCTAAGACTACAAAAAGAAATGTGTACTCAGTAGCAGTCACTTCTTGGTTCCAGTCTCCCCTTATTTCTGTCTTTCCCACCCTGTGCTAGCCCCCAGGCAACCACTAATCTACATTCTGTACAAACAGGCCTATCCTAGACATTTCATATACACGGAATCACACAATATCTAGTCTTTTGTGACTGGCTTCTTCCACTTAGCATAATGTTTTCAAGGTTCATATAAGTCGTTATCACGTAGGGGTATTTCATTCCTTCTTATTGCCAAAGAATATTCTACGGTATGAAGATACATACCACATTTCATTTACTCTTTCATCAGTTGATAGACATTTAGTGTGTTTCCATATTTTGGCTATTATGAATAATGCTGCTATGAATATTGTGTACAGGTTTCAATATAAATATATGTTTTCATTTCTCCTGGGTCTACACCTAGAAATGAAATTTCGGTGTCATATGGTAACTCTGTGTTTAGCATTTTGAGGAACTGTCAGACTGTATTCTAAAGCAACAGTATCATTTTCTTCCCATCAACAATATATCGGAGTTTCAATTTCTCTACTTCCTAATACTTCTTGTTGTCTGCCTTTTTGATTATAATCATCCTAGTGGGTATGGAGTGGTATCTTATTG
>SJYQ01005605.1:40457-89012 GCA_006410935.1 Redunca redunca | reverse complement strand
ATGGTTTGCCTTGGAAACGAACAGAGATTATCCTGTCGTTTTTGAGACTGCATCCAAGTACTGCATTTTGGACTCTTTTGTTGACCATGATGGCTACTCCATTTCTTCTAAGGGATTCCTGCCCGCAGTAGTAGATATAATGGTCATCTGAGTTAAATTCACCCATTCCAGTCCATTTTAGTTCGCTGATTCCTAGAATGTCAAGTTCGGTCTTGCCATCTCCTGTTTGACCACTTCCAATTTGCCTTGATTCATGGACCTGACATTCCAGGTTCCTATGCAATATTGCTCTTTACAGCATCAGACCTTGCTTCTATCACCAGTCACATCCACAGCTGGGTATTGTTTTTGCTTTGGCTCCATCCCTTCATTCTTTCTGGAGTTATTTCTCCCCTGATCTCCAATAGCATATTGGGCACCTACTGACCTGGGGAGTTCCTCTTTCAGTATCTATCATTTTGCCTTTTCCTACTGTTCATGGGGTTCTCAAGGCAAGAATACTGAAGTGGTTTGCCATTCCCTTCTCCAGTGGACCACATTCTGTCAGACTTCTCCACCATGACCCTCCCATCTTGGGTTGCCCCGTGGGCATGGCTTGGTTTCACTGAGTTAGACAAGGCTGTGTCCTAGTGTGATTAGATTGACTAGTTTTCTGTGAGTGCAGTTTCAGTGTGTCCACCCTCTGATGCCCTCTTGCAACACCTACCATCTTACTTGGGTTTCTCTTACCTTGGGCGTGGGGTATCTCTTCACAGCTGCTCCAGCAAAGCGCAGCCACTGCTCCTTACCTTGGACGAGGGGTATCTCCTCACCGCCGCCCTTCCTGACCTTCAACGTGGGATAGCTCCTCTAGGCCCTCCTGCGCCCGTGCAGCCACCTCTCCTTGGACATGGGGTTGCTCCTCCCAGCCGCCGCCTGGACTTTGGACACGGGGTAGTTCCTCTCGGCCATTCCTGCGCCGTCACAGCCTGGCACTCTCAGCCGCTGCCCCTGACTTCGGACGTGGGGTAGCTCCTCTTGGCTGCACTTAGTGCGCTGGTCGCAGCCGCCCGCAAGTCACTTCTTCACATCAGATGGCCAAAGTATTGGAGTTTCAGCTTCAGCATCAGTCCTTCCAGTGAATATTCAGGACTAATTTACTTTAGGATGGACTGATTGGATCTCCTTGCAGTCCAAGGGACTCTCAAGAGTCTTCTCCAACACCACAATTCAAAAGCATCAATTCTTCAGCACTCAGCCTTCTTCACAGTCCAACTCTCACATTCATACATGGCCACTGGAAAAACCACAGCCTTGACTAGATGGACCTTTGTTGGCAAAGTAACGTCTCTGCTTTTCAATATGCTATCTAGATTGGTCATAACTTTCCTTCCAAGGAGTAAGTGTCTTCTAATTTCATGGCTGCAGTCAACATCTGCAGTGATTTTGGAGCCCAGAAAATAAAGTCTGACACTGTTTCCACTGTTTCCCCATCTATTTCCCATGGAGTGATGGGACCGGATGCCATGACCTTAGTTTTCTGCATGTTGACTTTTAAGTCAACTTTTTCACTCTCCTCTCAAGAGGCTCTTTAGTTCTTCTTAGCTTTCTGTCATTAAGTGTGGTGTCATCTGCATATCTGAGGTTATTGATATTTCTCCCAGCAATCTTGATTCCAGGATTCCAATTTTGTGCTTCATCCAGTCCAGCATTTCTCATGGTGTACTCTGTATATAAGTGAAATTAACAGGGTGACAATATACAACCTTGACATACTCCTTTCCTGATTTGGAACCAGTCTGTTGTTCTTTGTCCAGTTCTAACTGTTGCTTCCTGACCTGCATACAAATTTCTCAGGAGGCAGGTCAGGTGATCTGGTATTCCCATGTCTTTCAGAATTTTCCACAGTTTATTGTTATCCACACAGTCAAAGGCTTTGGCATAGTCAATAAAGCAGAAGTAGATGTCTTTCTGGAACTCTCTTGCTTTTTCGATGATCCAACAGATGTTGACAATTTGATCTCTGGTTCCTCTGGCTTTCCTAAATCCAGCTTGAACATCTGGAAGTTCTTGGTTCACATACTGTTAAAGCTTGACTTAGAGAATTTTAAGCATTACTTTGCCAGTGTGTGAGATGAGTACAGTTGTGCAGTAGTTTGAGCATTCTTTTGCATTGCCTTTCTTTGGGATTAGAATGAAAACTGACATTTTCCAATCCTGTGGCAACTGCTGAGTTTTCCAAATTTGCTGGCATATTGAGTACAGTACTTTCACGGCATCATCTTTTAGGATTTGAAATAGTTCAACTGTACATTATAGGAAGCATCCTCTCAATTCCCAGGCTTGGCTAAGTACTTGGTACTTCCAAAGCTTCTTGGGCTCACCTTCAGCACTTGGGTTTACTTCATACTGTGATGAGGTTGCCTCTTTACACCAGGGGCTGCAAACTCAATTGCTTACAGAGGCCAAAGAGATAACAAAAATAAGGATTTCCTGGTGGTCCAGTGGCTAGGGCTCTGCATTCCCCTTGGTTAGGGAACTAAATCCCACATGCCATGACTAAGAGCCAGTGCAGCCAAATAAATAAATGAAAGGTAACAAAAGTAAGTGGAGCAGGTCAGACATGTTAATAGTCCTGGCTTTTAAAGGAAAACAAAAAATTCATCCATTTTAAATCACACAGTTTCCTTGATCTACCTTTTGTTTTCTCTCGAGAGCATCATAGATACAGGAAGCATGTCACTTCTTTTATTAAGGAAAATGGTGCAGGAACTTCCCTGGCAGTCCAGTGGTTAAGGCTCTGCACTCCCACTGCAGGGGCATGGGCTTGATCCCTGGTAGGGGAACTAAGATCCTATATGCTGCATGAAAGAAGTGAAAGTGAAAGCTAGTTGCTCAGTCATGTCCAGCTCTTTGCGACCCCATAGACTGTAGCCCGCCAGGCTTCTCTGTCCACGAAATTCTCCAGGCAAGAATACTGGAGTGGGTTGCCAGTTCCTTCTCCAGGGGATCTTCCAGACCCTGGGATTGAACCCAGTCTCCTCCATTGCAGGCAGATTCTTTCCCACTTGAGCCACCAGGGAAACATATGCTGCCTGGTGTGGCCAAAAAAAGAAAGAAAGAAAGGAGTGCATAACTGCAGCAGTGAATGGCCACTGACTTCTTCAGATACAATAAGGAGTGGAGGGGACTGTGGCCCATATTGGCACACTCCCTTCTAGATGCTGATGCCATGTGAGAATGTAGGCCCAGGATTGCCAGCTCGACTAGCTTTCAAGAGCTGGAAATCAGATTTTTATTAAAATCTCCCAATTTTTTAATGTCTCAAACTAATTCAAAAGTGCTAAAGCATGTGTGGACAAACAGAACTCTTCTGAAGTCCATTCTACCAACCCTCTGGCCTTTAGGATTCAGGCTGTATAGCATTTAACCCCAAGTCCCTCCAGATTAGCTTAGGGTCTCATACAGAGAAAGTACTTGATATATTTTTTTAAGAAAAACCCCTGATATTCATTTATTATTCACCAGACCAAGCATTTACACATTACATTTATATTATAGCATCTTCAAAGCTTTATGAGGTAGGTAGGCTTGCTAAGGTCTTCCCAGGTGGCTCAATGGTAACGAATCTGCCTGCAATGCAGGAGACACATGTTTAATCCCTGAGTCAGACAGATCCCCTGGAGAAGGAAATGGCAATCCATTCGAGTATTCTTGCCTCGGAAATGCCAAGGACAGAGGAACCTGGGAAGCTGCACTCCATGGGATGGCAAAAGAGTCGGACATGACTTAGTGACTAAACAACGAAGGCTTGCTAAAGGTTATAGAACTAGGAAGCAAAGGAGGCAGGACTCAAACTCAGGTCTGTCTGACTCCAGATTTTTTAGAAAGGTACTCTTCCATTTGGGAGCCAGTAAAGAAGAGTGGGTAAAACCATATTTGGCAGTTTAAGTCACTTTCCAGATTTGTCACTTTCCATTTATCATCTTGGGCAACTTGTGTGACATATCTAAGCCTTCATTTTCCAATCTGTAAAATGGGGATAATAAGTGTTAGCTACTCATAGGGCTGTTGTAAGAATTAAATGAAATAAACAGACGCGGAAAAGCTTGTCAACACACAATAACTATTCTTTCCTTGGCTGCACTGGGCTTTAGTTGCTGAACGCAGGCTTTCTCTAGCTGCTGCAAGTGGGGGCTCCTTTCACTGTGGTGCACAGTCTTCTCATTGCAGGGCCTCCTCTTGTTGCGGAGCACAAGCTCTGGGTATGTGGATTTAGTAGCTGAGGTGCACGGGCTTAGTTGCTCAGTGTCATGTGATATTTTCCTGGACCAGGGATCGAACCCATGTCCCCTGTATTGGCAGGCAGATTCTAAATCACTGAACAAGCAGGGAGATCCCACAATAACTATTCTTATAGCCCCTGTATTTCCCCCTTTAGGATTACTAAATCATAGCCATCCACACCCACATCAGCTCCTTAGCACACAAGCAGGCATATTTTAGTGGGATATCTTGTTATAAGACAAGAGAAAAGACAGGAAGTAATGCAAGCAGTCACTTCAGGTATCAGATGGTTGCCTTCTGAGCTGCCTGCACACTTGATAGGAATGAAAACGATCAAAATAAATGACAGTGCTCAGGGCAAGGGGCCATCTGTTCCCCTGCCAGGCTGTTCAATAAAAAAAAGGAATAGTTATCTTGGGTCTAAAGCTTCATCCCCACTGGAGCCTTGTGTTTTAAATCCCCTTAAGGTTAGAACCAACTTTCAAAAAGAATAATTAAATCTGGAAAGAAATGGGGTCAGCAGGTCTCACAGTGCTTTCAAACAGGAAGTCTCAGAGCTGGAGGAGGGAATGGCTGCCAGCAATGCTGCTTTCCTGCATATCCAGGAAAATTCAATACAAAAACCCAAAGAACCACTCGGTCCTAGGAAGAAGATATAGAAACCTATCTAGTCACAAACAAGTTGACCTTAGCTTTAGGTCATCCACTGTCAAAAGACTGGCTCTATTTATAAACTGATGCATTTCGGAACACTTTTGACTTCCTTAACAACAACAAAAAAATTATATTTAGTAATCACATAAACACAGAGACTGTATTCATGCTAAGAAGTCAAATACCTAAGAATCAATATGCTGAGAGATGTGTACAGTCTATATAAAGAAAACTTCAAAATGTTATTGAAGAGATGAAAGACGATTTTAACACATCGAAACAGTGTTCCTGAGACATAAAATTGTAAAGATACCAGCTCTCAAAGTTAACCTATGGTCAACTCAATGACAATCAATATTCCTATAGACTTTTTTAAAAGAACTCAACAAAATAATTCCAAATTTCACTTAGAAAATAATGAATGGTGGGATATCATACTTTTATTCACTTATTTATATATTTTATTAATTGTACATCTTGACTTTGATTTTATAGCTTTATTGAGATATATTTCACATTTCATTAAATTTACCTTTTCAAAGTGTACAGATCAGTGGTTTTTAGTATATTCATAGAGTTGTGTCAACACCAGCACTCTGTAATTTTTCTCTTTTTTGGTCTGGTCCTTTAGCAGTGAAAACATGAAATCTTAACCATTGGACCACCAGGGAATTCTCTATAATTTTTCAATACTAAAAAAAAAAACAAAAAAAACATGTACCCATTAGCTCTCACTCATCCTTCCCATTCCCCATTTCCACACAAGTTAGTCCCAAGTAACTATTAATCTACCTTTTGTCTGCATGCATTTGTCTGTTCTGGAAATTTTATATAAGTAGAATTATACGATATCTGGCCTTTAGTGACTGGTTTCACTTAGCATAATGTTTTCAATGTTTCTGTAGTAAAGGATTTAACCTTGCCTAGATAGAAATCTGGCCTTTGTCCTTGGCTTTGGGGAAGCAGTTTCTAAGCTCTTGAAAGGTCATGCCTCATAGGAGTGCCTCTGTTTTCCTGGTAGCTTTGAGTCACCAGATCAATTCAGTTCAATTCAGTCGCTCAGTCATGTCCAACTCTTTGTGACCCCATGGACTGCAGCATGCAGGGCTTCCCTCCCTTCAGTGTCATATCTTTTTGCCTTTTCATACTGTTCATGGGGTTCTCAAGGCAAGAATACTGAAGTGGTTTGCCATTCCCTCCTCCAGTGGACCACATTTTGTTAGAACTCTCCACCATGACCCGTCCATCATGGGTGGCCCTACACAGCATGGCTCATAGCTTTTCATTGAGTTAGACAAGGCTGTGGTCCATGTGATCACATTGAGTCACCAGAGGGTCTAACGATATGATTTAGGTGGAAGTTAACCACATCAAATGGTCTTATAGTGGGCGCTGGCCAGAAAGACTAACAATGTGATTTAGCATGGGGGCTTTAGTTCACAGTATCAATAAACATCTTAGGGGCTGGAGACTGAGATCAGCCACACAAGCAGTCAGTCATGCCTATGTGATGAAGGCTCAGTAAAAACTCTGCACACCAAGGTTCCGGTGAGCCTCCCAGCTTATGGTCACACAGTGATGCCAGGAGAGAAATGCTCTTGGTCTATACAGGGAGGAGACAACTGGATTCTCCATGCTTGGAATCTTCCTAAACTCTGCCTTATTCACCTTTCCTTGGCAACTTTTTAAAATTAATTAATTTACTTTAATTGGAGGCTAATCACTTTATAATATTGTAGTGGTTTTTGCCATACATTGACATGAATCAGCTATGGGTGTACATGTGTTCCCCATCCTGAACCCCTTTCCACCTCCCTGCCCATCCCATCCCTCAAGGTCATCCCAGTGCACAGGCCCTGAGTGCCCTGTCTCATGCATCGAACCTGGACTGGTGACCTATTCCACGTATGGTAATATACGTGTTTCAATGCTGTTCTCTCAAATCATCCCACCCTCGCCTTCTCCCACAGAGTCCAAAAGTCTGTTCTTTACATCTGTGTCTCTTTTGCTGTCTTGCATATAGGGTCATTGTTACCATCTTTCTAAATTCCACATATATGCATTAATATACTGTATTGGTATTTTTCTTTCTGACTTACTTCTCTCTATATAATAGACTCCAATTTCATCCACCTCATTAGAACTGATTCAAATGCATTCTTTTTAATAGCTGAGTAATAGTTCATTGTGTATATATATCTACCACAGCTTTCTTATCCATTCATCTGCTGATGGACATCTAGGTTGCTTCCATGTCCTAGCTATTGCAAACAGTGCTCCTTGGCAAATTTTTTTTTAATGTATTTATTTTTGGCTGCACTGTGTCTTCATTGCTGCAACTAGGCTTTTGTCTAGTTGCAACAACCAGGGACTGCTCTCTAGTTGTGGTGCACAAGCTTCTCAGTGCAGAGTCTTCTCTTGTTGCAGAGCACAGGCTCTAGAATGCACAGACTTCAGTAGTTGTAGTTCATGGGCCCTAGAGCTCTGGTTCAGTAGCTGTGGTGCATGGCATGGTTGCAGAGCAGCACCTGGAATACTCCTGGACCAGGATTGATTGAGCCAGTGTCCCCTGCATTGGCAGGCAGACTGCCAAACACTAGACCACCAGGGAAGTCCCCTGTGGCTAATTTTCATCTGGATCCTTTTCCTGTAATAAACCAGAAAATGAGCATAACACCTTTCAATAAGTTCTCTGTGTCTATTGTTGTCAGGACTTCCCTGATTGCTCAGATGGTAAAAAAAAATCTGCCCTCAATGCAGAAGACCTGGGTTCAGTCCCTGGGTTGGGAAGATTCCCTGGAGAAGGAAATGGCAACCCACTCCAGTATTCTTGCCTAGAGAATTCCATGGACAGACCATGAGGTCACAAAGAGTCGGACACCACTGAGTGACTAACACACACACAATGAATTGTCAAAATTGAATGTGCCTTTAGAAACTCCTGAATTTGCTACTGGTGTTAAAAAGTGAAGGTAATCTCTTACAAACTGCTCCTTCTGACTTCGGAAGTTGGCTAAACTCACTCAAGATTTGTTGATATTTTAGTATATATCAATCCTACAGTCCTTTTTTTGCCACAGAATATTCTATTCTATGGATATATCACATTTTGTTTATCCTTTCATCAGCTAACGGACATGTGGGTTGTTTCTACTTTTTCGTTGTTATGAATAATGCTGCTATGAACATTTGTGCACAGGTTTTTATATGGACATGTGTTTTCAATTCTTAGTTATAAACCTAGGAGTAGAATTGCTAGGTCACATGGTAACTTCAATGTTCAATTTTTGAGGGACTGCCAAACTGTGTTCCAAGGTGCCTACACTATTTTCTAGTACTACCAGCAGTGTATGAGGGTTCAAATTTCTCTATATCCTCATCAATACCTGTTATTGTCTTTCTTTTTCATTTTACTCATTCTAATGAGAATGAATTGGTATCTCACTCTAGTTTTGATTGGCATTTCCCTGATTCCTAATGATGTTGAACAAATTTGCATGTGATTATTGGCTATTCACATATATTCTTTGAAGAAATATCTACTCAAATGCTTTGCTCATTCTTTTACATGGATTATGTCTCTTTGTTGTTAACTTGTAAGAGTTCTTCTGACTACAAGTTCCTTATCAGATATACGATTTGCAAATATTTTCTCATTCTGTAGCTCGTTTTTCACTTTCCTGTTGGTGCCCTTTGAAGCACAAAAGTTTTTAATTTTCATGAAATCCAATTTATCTATATTTTCTCTTGTTCATATCTATGGGCTGACAGCAGACTATATTGTAAAACTTGTGCTAATTTTCTTAGAAGTATTAATGACAATGTAGTTACAAAGAAAATTTCTTATTCTTGGTTGATGCATGCTGAAGGGTTTGGAAGGAAATGTGTTCAACTTTGACACTGATGTTTTGGAGATTCTGGGCCAATTGTCCTATAAAATGTCTCCACATTCCGGATTTTTCTGCTTTCTTCCTCATGCTGTTTAACTAGTGCCTCTAGAGCCTGAATTTCTTGTGAGCCAGAAGTTAGGTCTGGCTTGATCAGGTAATTTGAGAACATTCTGCCAGAAAAAAACTAGCATCAGATTGTCCCTCCATCCAGATTTCTAGAAAGGTACATTTTTTTCTCTTGCAGTTACTAAGTAATATGTGAATCTAGCCTTTTAAACTATAGTTCAGTACAAATCAGAAGTTTGATCTTAAAAACTGTTTTAAAGATTGTGAAGGGGTATGAAAGGATTCTAATAAGGAAAAACAGTGAAGTAGGACACTGCTGCTTTTCACCAGGAAATGAATATCAGTAAATAAAGCAGCAATATCTAAAGCACAATGGCATCAGAGCATAAAATACTGGTACTGCAATAAATAAAAACATTTATCATACAGGACAATAGACTGTTAGTTGGAAGGTACCCTAGAAATAAAATTGAGTTTAATTGCCTCACTTTACAAATGCAAAGCCTGAAGCTCAAGAAGCTTAATAAATGCTGTTAAGGCCAATTAAATTAAGTCCAGAAAATAATAATTGTTTTCTGAGTGCTTACTCTATCCTGGACATTGTTCTAAGCACTTTACATGATTAAATAATTAACTGATAAGTTTATTTAATTATCCCAAAAGCTTTATGAAAATAGGTTTTACTTAACTTTCTCCTTTTTTTTTTTTTTTGGTCCAGCAAGAAACTTAGAACCGAAATAACCTGCCCTAATTTCCAGGTGGTAAATTAGGATGCCAGGATGGGAACCTAGGAAAGCTGACTCAGGAATCTGTGTGTTTAGCAGCTCCATCCTACTACCTCCCAAGTTGTCACTTGTGGCTACAGGGCCGCAGCTGGTTAGAAATCAAATTAGGCCCTAGGTTCTCTGAGGATGAATTCCTCCCTGCATCTGGAATACCAAGAGTGGGCTGAGTTGATTGTTTCTTGTAATCAGGAGCATCACCAATTCTAGCCTGCGCTGGGCAGTCTCTTATGAGCAGGGAGCTACTAATTACCTGTGTTAATGAGGGTAGAATGCTACCAGGAAGATCCAGCAGAGCTAAACACAAGCCCCTACTTGGTTTTACAGTGTGTGCTTAGTCATTCAGTCGTGTCCAACTCTTTGTGACCCCATGGACTATAGCCTACCAGGCTCCTCTGTCCATGGGGATTCTCCAGGCAGGAATACTGGATGGGTTGCCATGCCCTCTTCCATGGGATCTTCCCAACCCAGGGATCAAACCCAGGTCTCCTGCATTGCAGGCAGATTCTTTACCATCTGAGTCACCAGGGAAGCCCAAGAATACTGGATCGGGCAGATTGTTCCCTCTCTAGGGGATCTTCCAGACCCAGGAATCAACTTGGGGTCTCCTGCATTGCAGGCCAGTTCTTCACCAGCTGAGCTACCAAGGAAGCCCCTTAGGGTATAATATTGTACTACTTTTGAAATAAATATGTCGTCTTCATTACGTTTTACTAAGATTGGTGTTAAAGTCAGTTGCTATTCCCTATATGCCCCATGGAGAGCAAGAGACTGCAAATGATAGAAATGCTTCACAAGATAGCCTCTGAAAAATGTGAGTGAGTGCACCCTCAGTTGTGGCTATCTCTTTGCATCCCCATGGACTGTAGCCCACCAGGCTCCTCTGTCCGTGGAATTTCCCAGGCAAGTATACTGGAGTGGGTTGTCATTCCCTTCTCCAGGGGAATCTTTCTTGCCCAGGGATCTAACCCAAGTCTCTTGCATTGCAGGCAAATTCTTTACTGCTGAGCCACCATGGGAGCCTGTGAAAAAAATAAGATAATTGTAAAAGGTCTTCTCCACCCTTTCCTTTCAATCCTACCTCCCAGATCTTGGTCTATATCTTACTGATTTCCCATGTTAATTATTTTAACCTTTTCCTCAGTGGCCTCCTTTGTGTTTCATCACCATAGAAACCCATTCTGCCTTAAGAATCTTTAGTGACGGTTTCTAAAGTCTTCCTTCTGCTCCAAATTATCTGCTGAGTTAAATCTAAGGTTCTTGATCTTGTCTTCGGGACTTTCTCTAATTTGCTCCCCTTTTATTCTCTTTTTAGAAATAATATATTCCTGGAGCAGAGGTTAAAGCAGATCACTGTCAGTGAAAATATTAACTGAAATAATTAATATATTTACATAGTACTTTAGATTTGAGTAAAACATATTCACCTACATTAACTCAATCACTCTATGATAGATACATAAAGCAGGTAACATGATCAGCATTTTAAATTTGATAAAACTGGGGGCCAAAGAATTTAAGTATCTTGACCATGATAACAGAGCTTACTGGTGAAGCTATTACTTGAATTTATATTTTCAGACTTCAGGTCATGCTTGGTACATTATACAGTATGATCAAAGATCCAGCATTTACCAAAAAAAATTTTTTTTTCTTTTGGCTTATATCCTCAGACAGAATTCTAAGATCTCTCCCATGATCCTCTCCCCAGCCCTGCTCCTTGTACACACCCTGCAATAACCCTGGAACTGTGGATACGATGAGACATCAGTCCTGTGATTCTGTTATGTTACAAGTTGATTTTAAAATAAGAAAATTATCTGGGTGGGCCTGACCTAATCTATGAGCCCTGTAAAAACAAAGAGTTTTCTCTGGCCAGCAGATGAGAAAGTCAGAGAGATGTGCTGTATCTAGCCTGGAAGAAAGCAAACAGCCATCCTGTGAACTGGCCAAGGTGTCATGTGGGAAGGACGTGAGGATGGCCTGTAGGAAGTGAGGATGGTCCGCCTCACCTGCACACAAAGAAACAGGGACCTCGGTGCAGCAACTGCAACAACTAGAATGAGCTTGGAAATGGATTTTTGTTCAGAGCCTCAGCCTGATGCGGATCCAGCTCAACACTGTGATTTCAGCTTTGTGAGACCCAGAGCAGAGAACCCATGCACCCTCTGCTAGCCTCTGACCCAAGAGATGTGAGCTCAGAGTGCTGTTTCAACCGCAGTGCTGTTTCAAGCCACTAACTTTGTGACAATGTGTTATACAGCAATAGAAAACAAACACGTCTAATATTCCCTTTGTTGTTGTTTAGCTGCTAAGTTGTGTCTGACTTTCTTGTGGTCCCCATGGGCTGGAGCCCGCCAGGCTCCTCTCTCCATAGGATTTCCCAGGCAAGGATACTGGAGTAGGTTGCCGTTTCCCCCTCCAGGGAAATCTTCCCAACACAAGGATCAAACTCACATCTCCTACATTGGCAGGTGGATTCTTTACCACAGAGCCCTTCAGTTCAATTCAGTTCAGTTCAGTCGCTCAGTCGTGTCCAAATCTTTGCGACCCCATGAATCGCAGCACGCCAGGCCTCCCTGTCCATCACCAACTCCCAGAGTTCACTCAGACTAATGTCCATCGAGTCAGTGATGCCATCTAGCCATCTCATCCTCTGTCGTCCCCTTCTCCTCGTGCCCCCAATCCCTCCCAGCATCAGAGTCTTTTCCAATGAGTCAACTCTTCACATGAGGTGGCCAAAGTACTGGAGTTTCAACTTCAGCACCAGTCCTTCCAATGAACACCCAGGACTGATCTCCTTTAGAATGGACTGGTTCGATCTCCTTGCAGTTCAAAGGACTCAAGAGTCTTCTCCAACACCACAGTTCAAAAGCATCAACTCTTTGGCGCTCAGCCTTCTTCACAGTCCAACTCTCACATCCATACATGACTACTGGAAAAACCATAGCCTTGACTAGACAGACCTTAGTCGGCAAAGAAATGTCTCTGCTTTTGAATATGCTATCTAGTTTGGTCATAACTTTTCTTCCAAGGAGTAAGCATCTTTTAATTTCATGGCTGCAGTCACCATCTGCAGTGATTTTGGAGCCCAAAAAAAAAATACAGTCTGACACTGTTTCCCCATCTATTTCCCATGAAGTGATGTTATCGGATGCCATGATCTTCGTTTTCTGAATGTTGAGCTTTAAGCCAACTTTTTCACTCTCTTCTTTCGCTTTCATCAAGAGGCTTTTTAGTTCCTCTTCACTTTCTGCCATAANCATCTGGAAGTTCTTGGTTCACCTATTGTTGAAGCCTGGCTTGGAGAATTTTGAGCATTACTTTACTAGTATGTGAGATGAGTGCAATTGTGCGGTAGTTCGAGCATTCTTTGGCATTGCCTTTCTTAGGGATTGGAATGAAAACTGACCTTTTCCAGTCCTGTGGCCACTGCTGAGTTTTCCAAATTTGTTGGCATATTGAGTGCAACACTTTCACAGCATCATCTTTCAGGATTTGAAAGAGCTCAACTGGAATTCCATCACCTCCACTAGCTTTGTTCGTAGTGATGCTTTCTAAAGCCCACTTGACTTCAAATTCCAGGATGTCTGGCTTTAGGTGAGTGATCACACCATCATGATCATCTGGGTCATGAAGATCTTTTTTGTACAATTCTTCCGTGTATTCTTGCCACCTCTTCTTAATATCTTCTGCTTCTGTTAGGTCCATACCATTTCTGTCCTTTATCAAGCCCATCTATGCATGAAATGTTCCCTTGGTATCTCTAGTTTTCTTGAAGAGATCTCTAGTCTTTCCCATTCTGTTGTTTTCCTCTATTTCTTTGCATTGATCACTGAAGAAGCCTTTCTTATCTCTTCTTGCTATTCTTTGGAACTCTGCATTCAGATGCTTATATCTTTCCTTTTCTCCTTTGCTTTTCGCTGCTCTTCTTTTCACAGCTATTTGTAAGGCTTCCCCAGACAGCCATTTAAAAAAACATTCATTTTATGAAACCACTTTTATGGCCCTAGGAACCCAAGATGTACTCTGAATCTCAGCAGGTACAAAGTAAATGTTACTGATGCTGAATGAGGCTAAGGAGGCCCTTCTCACAGTACAGTGGTAAGAACTAGACAAGGCTTTTTTTTTTTTTTAATTGTCTTACAGTAAAACTGATTTTTTTTGGTGTACAGTTCTATGATTTTTAGTACATGCATAGTTGTGTATAATCACCATCACAATTAGGATATAGAACAATTCCATCACCCCAGCGTTGCTTTACAGTGGTCACGTGTTTCCCCTACCCCTCATCCCTGGCAACCATTGATCTGTAGTCTGTCACTATTATTTTCTCTTTTCAAGAATGTCATAAATACGGACTTCCCTGGTGGTCCACTCGTTGAGAGTCCGCCTGCCAATCAAGGGGCATGGGTTAGATCCCTGGACTGAAAAGATCCCACATGCTGTGGGGCAACTAAACCCATGGCCACAACTACTGAAGCCCAAGCATCCAGAGCCCGCACTCTGCAGCAAGGGGAGCCACCACAGTGAGCAGCCCGAACACAGCAACAGAGAGTAGGCCCTGCTTGCCACAGCCGGAGAAAGCCTGCACGCAGCATGCAGGGCAGCCAAAAATAATAAATTAATAAATAAAAGTTTTTTTAAAAAGAATGCCATAAATAAAATCACATAATATGTAATCTTTCGAGACTGGCTTCTTTCACTCATCATGATGCCTTTGAGATTCATCTAAGTTGCTGTATATACCACTAGGTCTCTGAAATGCCATATTTTTAAATCTATCTAGAAGTTTAAAACCTAGAGAAAAGTACTGAAAATCAACAGATGTTGACACTAGAAGGGATGTTTGATATTACCTAGGCCCATGCTGCCCTTTTACAGATAAGAAATCCGAAATCCAGTGAGGCTTGAGGACTTGCCCAAAATTGTTTGGGCACAGGTGAATGGTAAAAGAGATTCAATCTCCCTAGAAGTCACATAGCCCATTGAAATTTATGAAATGTGGTAAATGTTAAGACTAGGGGAAGAACAAGAATTATGGGAGAACAGAAAGTAACCATTGTATAAATTCCTTTTTGTTGCAAATGATAATAAACTTAAACTAGTTGAAAGCAACAGAATAATTTATTGGCTCACTTGGTTAAAAAAAACTCAAGGTGGTGTGGTCTTCAGGCACTGCTGTATCCAAGAACTGCCACGATGTTGTCAGAGGCCTCAACTCCATCAGCCTCTTACTCTCCCTCTCTTTATCCTCTGGTCTCTCCATTTTGCATGATGCCTTCATTCTTCCCTGCCATAGGCTCTTGCCTTATGCTAGGAAAGATGCTGTGCGTGCGTGCATGCTCAGTCGTGTCCAACTCTTTACAACCCCATGGGCCACAGCCCACCAGGCCCCCCTTGTCCATGGGCTTTCCTAGGCAAGAATACTGGAGTGGGTTGCCAGTTCCTTCTCCAGGAGATTTTCCAGACCCAGGAATGGAACCTGAGTCTCCTGAATTGCCAGGTGGTTTCTTTACCACTGAGCTACCTGGGAAGCCCCCAGGAAAGACAGACACTGGTAACTCAGGCCTATACCCGTATAGCATCTGATCTAAATGAAAGACATATGCTTTCTCTCCTAACTCCATTGATCAAACCTCTAGCAATTCTGTTTCCTTTATTGATTCCTCTCATATCCCCAACTTCTAAACTCCAGAAGTCTGTCCTTGGACCACTTCTCTTCTGCACCTACACTGACTCCATTAGTAATCTCATCTGGTATCACGAATGTAAATACTATCTGTCTCCAAAGGTCTCCAGCCTTGATCACTACCCCCATGCTAAAAACTTGTATATCAACTGCCTGTTCTATACCTTTACTTGGATATCTAACAAGCCATTTCAAATGTAACACATTCAAAGCCCAATTCTGATCTTCCCCCCAAAAAGTGGCCCTCTCTCAGTTTTCCCACCTCAGTAAATGGCTACTCTGTCCTAGTTGGAATCATCCCTAATTACTCTCTTTCATCAGTCAGTTCAGTTCAGTCGCTCAGTCGTGTCCGACTCTTTGCAACCCCATGAATCGCACCACACCAGGCCTCTCTGTCCATCACCAACTCCCGGAGTTCACTCAAACTCATGTCCATCGAGTCAGTGATGACATCCAGCCATCTCATCCTCTGTCGTCCGCTTCTCCTTCTGCCCCCAATCCCTCCCAGCATCAGAGTCTTTTCCAATGAGTCAACTCTTCGCATGAGGTGGCCAAAGTACTGGAGTTTCAGCTTCAGCATCAGTCCTTCCAATGAACACCCAGGACTGATCTCCTTTAAGATAGACTGGTTGGATCTTCTTGCAGTCCAAGGGACTCTCAAGAGTCTTCTCCAACATCACAGTTCAAAAGCATCAATTCTTTGGCACTCAGCTTTCTTCACAGTCTAACTTTCACATCCATACATGACCACTGGAAAAACCATAGCCTTGACTAGAAGGACCTTTGTTGGCAAAGTAGTATCTCTGCTTTTTAATATGCTATCTAGGTTGGTCATAACTTTTCTTCCAAGGAGGAAGCGTCTTTTAATTTCATGGCTGCAATCACCATCTGCAGTGATTTTGGAGTCCCCCCAAAATAAAGTCTGACACTGTTTCCACTGTTTCCGCATCTATTTCCCATGAAGTGATGAGACCATGATCTTAGTTTTCTGAATGTTGATCTTTAAGCCAACTTTTTCACTCTCCTCTTTCATTTTCATCAAGAGGCTTTTTAGTTCCTCTTCACTTTCTGCCCTAAGGGTGGTGTCATCTGCATATCTGAGGTTATTGATATTTGTTCCAGCAATCTTGATTCCAGCTTGTGCTTCTTCCAGCCTAGTGTTTCTCATGATGTAATCTGCATATAAGTGAAATAAGCAGGGTGACAATATACAGCCTTGACATACTCATTTTCCTATTTGGAACTCTTTTTCATACCTAACATCAATTCCATCATCAAAATGTGTTGTTTATACCTTTGAAATAGGTCCAGATTCCAAGTTTGCCTTATCATATCCACTACTAACTCCCTGCCTAAGCCATCAGCATCTCTCCCCAAATTATCTTAAAAGTTACCCACCGGTCTCCCCATTTCCTTCCTTGCTTCTTGGAATCCATTTTTAATATAGTAGCCATAATGATCTTCTTAAAACATAAGTCAGACCAAGTTTATTCTCTGCTTGGAACCTCCAATGTAATCTCTATATGCTGCAAAGGAGTGAGCTACAAGATATATTAACAAGTGGAAAGAGCAAAGTGAAGAAACATGTCTATGTGTTCTGATCGCTCAGTTATGTCTGACTCTTTGCGACCCCATAGACAGTAGTCCATGGAATTCTCTGGACTGTATTTATCTACAAACTGTATAGACCCCATGGACTATACAGTCCATGGAATTCTCCAGGCAGAACACTGCAGTGGGTAGCCTTTCCCTTCTCTAGGGGATCTTCCCAACCCAGGGGTCGAACCCAGATCTCCCTGAGGTCTCCCTTTTATTCAACTCGTCAATTCCCTTATTTAACCCGTCAATCCTTTCATTTAACATTTTTGCCCCCATTTGGGAATGTCACCCCCATTTTGGAATGAAAATGTCTTCTACACTTGGGACAACAACAAAGGAAATTAGAGTAAATGGGGAGTAAAATAAAGTGCACAATTTAATATTATTAATATTATTATTGCAAATAATACTGCACAATTTCACTCATCTCACATGCTAGCAAAGTAATGCTCAAAACTCTCCAAGCCAGGCTTCAACAGTATGTGAACTGAGAACTTCCAGATGTTCAAGCTGGATTTAAGAAAGGCAGAGGAACCAGAGATCAAATTGCCAACATCCGTTGCATCATCAAAAAAGCAAGAGAGTTCCAGAAAAACATCTATTTCTGCTTTATTGAGTATGCCAAAGCCTTTGACTATGTGGATCACAATAAACTGGAAAATTCTGAAAGAGATGGGAATACCAGACCACCTTACCTGCCATCTGAGAAATCTGTATGCAGGTCAAGAAGCAACAGTTAGAACTGGACATGGAACAACAGACTGGTTCCAAATAGGAAAAGGAGTACATCAAGGCTATATATTGTCACCCTGCTTATTTCACTTATATGCAGAGTATATAATGCAAAATGCTGGGCTGGATGAAGCAGAAGCTGGAATCAAGATTGCCAGGAAAAATATCAATCACCTCAGATATGCAGATGACACCACCCTTATAGCAGAAAGCAAAGAGAAACTAAAAAGCCTTTCAATGAAAGTGAAAGAGGAGAGTGAAAAAGTTGGCTTAAAACTCAACATTCAGAAAACTAAGATCTATGGCATCCGGTCCCATCACTTTATGGCAAATAGATGGGGAAACAGTGGAAACAGTGTCAGACTTCATTTTTTTGGGCTCCAAAATCACTGCAGATGGTGACTGCAGCCATAAAATTAAAAGATGCTTGCTGCTTGGAAGAAAAGCTATGACCAAGCTAGACAAGCATATTAAAAAGCAGAGACATTACTTTGCTAACAAACATTCATCTAATCAAAGCTGTGGTTTTTCCAGCAGTCACGTATGGATGTGAGAGTTGGACTACTAAGTAAGCAGAGCGCGAAAGAATTGGTGCTTTTGAACTGTGGTGTTGGAGAAGACTCTTGAGAGTCCCTTGGACTCTAAGGAGATCCAACCAGTCCATCCTAAAAGAAATCAGTCCTGAATATTCACTGGAAGGACTGATGCTGAAGCTGAAACTCCAATACTTTGGCCACCTGATGTGAAGAACTGACTCATTGGAAAAGACCCTAATGCTGAGAAAGAATGACGTTGAGAGGAGAAAGGGATAGGGAATGAGATGGTTGGATGGCATCACTGACTCGATGGACATGACTTTGAGTAAGCTCTGGGAGTTGGTGATGGACAGGGAAGCTTGGTGTGCTGCAGTCCATGGGGTCTCAAAGAGTCGGACACGACTGAGCAACTGAACTGAACTGAAAATAAAGCGACTTAAAAGGCACCTCAACTTCGTTAGTATCTTGCTTAGGGAATGCTCTATCATGCCATAGTGTAAGAGCGATACGTTTTGGTTTTCCTTAAGTGAACCGTGTATCCCAGAACTCTGGTTGAGAATGGAACCGAATTGTAGTCTTGCTCAAAGAACTACAAGTCCCAGAAGGCCGTTCGGCTAGAGCGCCTGCGCACCTCGCGCTCCTTCCTTTCCACAGCTCTCCGCCCGGGAAAGGCCCGCCCCGTGGTGCTGTCGCTCGCGCTGGAAGAAGCGGAAGAAGATGGCGCTCACCAGGTGGGTTTGTTGATTCGGGTCCTCGGTACGGAAGGGTCTGGGAGTACCCACCTTTTTCATTTCTCTGCCCACGCTCTCCGGGCCGTCACCCGGCCCGGGCCACAGAGCAACTGTAGGCCGAGGCCACGGCTGGGCCTTCCTGCCGGCCGCCGGGACGGCTAGGCCTCGCCGAAGCTGGGGTCTTTCCTCAGCGGCTCCCGGGTTGTCTTCGCCCCCTCGCTAGGGCCGAAAGTCGCGGCGTGGTCAGTAAGTCTCTGGCCTGAGAGACCGGGGAGTCGCGCGTGTTTTTCGTTTGAGCGTCTTGGGAGTGTGGAGGGCTCCGCCTCTGGTCCGCGGCTTGGGTGGGCGCGATGGGGGTGTGTGGAGGGCAGGGGCTTATTTGGGCGGCGTGGAGCGGGCGGGAGACGGCGACTGCCTGGCTGTTTTTTTCGCCGAAGTGTTTTCTTCTGTTTCTGTCCGAAACCAGGACTCCTGGGGAAAAAAAAAGGGCGGGGGAGAGCGGTACTGAAGGAGATTTAAAATCAAAAGCTTCTCTAGTGGCCGCTGTCTGCTAGTTCCCATCGCTGCCCGCACTTTTAACTTTGGGCTTTTTTAGAATTTCTTCCCTTAGAACCGCGTATGATTTTTGCGGTTCCCGGTTGCCTTGGCAACTGCAAGTGATTAAAGTGGTCCCCGCCTTTAAGAAAAAGATGCTTAAGGAAGAGATTCCGAGGAGTTACGTAACTCCGACTTTGCTGCCCCATCTAAGTAGAAAACTTTCCACGCAAACGAACTGCAACGGGAAAAGTTGAGTGCCCAAGAGGGTAAAGAACGGAATCGCGTTAGGACATCTGCCTCAGCTCCCCTTACACTCTTCATTCTCCTCGTTCGCCTTTGTCTTGGCTGATGACCGTTATGAACCGTAAAAATACTTGGATGAGAGATTTATTTTGGGTGCCTTGTTCTGTCCTAGGTTTTGTGTATATACAGAAGGAAAATCTGACAGTCTTTGGCAGCAGGGAAGATTGGGGTACAACGCCTACAGATATGAAACGAAGAATAATACAGAATGCTTATGTAGTACTAGCCTGAAGTGCAAAAATAATTAGATGGAATGGGCTGAATGAACTGGAACATTTTCTTTAGTAAGTGTTGCAGGCAGCAAACATTTGAGTGAGTGCACTCCAGGTGGGAGGCAGTGTGACAGAGACTAGTAGTGTTATGAGGAAAGACTTTGTGGAAAAGACAGAATTGAAAAGGACACAGAGCAAAAATACCAGAGATCTTGTCAGTATTGGGTGCTTAAAATTGCGATAGCAGAGCGCAGTCATTAAATAGCTTGTCTTGGGGACTTACATAGCTTTCTGATTTTGCGAAGTTTTAGCTCATTAGGTTTCTGTAGATATTCTCAAGTTTCCAGGTGAAGTGTTGTTACCTCTAAGATCTCCCAGAGATTCTTAACAGCAGAGACTAGTAAAAAGGAAAGGATAGACTAAGATGTCTCCACGGTGGCTCTATTGACATTTGGGGCTGCATAATTCATTCTTGTATGGTGCTGCCCTGCCTACGTTAAGATGTTCATGGCTATCTTTAGCTTGTACCCAGTAGATGCCAGTGGCATCCCCACCCCTTCTCCTCCCTCTGCTTCACAAGTTATAACAAAATGTCTCCAGGTGTTGTCAGATATCTTCATTGTAGTTATTTTGCCCCCAGTTGAGAAATCGGAGAAGGCAACGGCACCCCACTCCGGTACTCTTGCCTGGAAAATCCCATGAGCGGAGGACCCTGGTAGGCTGCAGTCCATGGGGTCGCTAAGAGTCGGACATGACTGAGCAACTTCACTTTTACTTTTCACTTTCATGCATTGGAGAAGGAAATGGCAACCCACTCCAGTGTTCTTGCCTTGAGAATCCCAGGGGAGCCTGGTGGGCTGCCGTCTCTGGGGTTGCACAGAGTCGGACACAACTGAAGCGACTTAGCAGAGGTAGACTTTTGCTCACTTAAGCTCCCACCCCTACCATAGGAAAGTACATCATGGAATTGTCATCCTTTACAGGGAACAGCAATATTAAGACTCTGGAAGGCTAGGATGCGTTCTCATTATAATCCAGGCCAGATTACCATTTACTCGATTGTCCAAACTCTGCCTTGACAAGCTGCCTGCCTTTTTATCATTTTAGTGACTAGTTCTTCCAACAAAAGGTAAAAGAGAAATGAAACCTAAGTAAATATTTTGGCTTCTTTGTTTCTGACTTTGTATCCCTCTGTGTGTTAGTATACATGGTTTACTGAAAACAGCTATGGTATAAGCCCAAAATGTTTTGACTCCTTTCATCCATTCATTTGCTTAGTAAATTGCATGTGTTGGGATCTCATAGATTGAAAGTCTACTTTGTGTCAGCTAGTGTTGCTATTGAGTTGGTCAGGGAATCTTCTTACCCTCAGAGTTTACATTCTAGGGAAGACAGACTGTAGGAGTAAACAAATCAATAATACAATTTCAGGTAGTAAGTACTAGGAATAAAATAAAGGTGTAGAGAGTGACACAAAGAGCAGGGTGGAATGCAGTTTTGGTCAGGTAACAGCTGTAGGGAGGTATAATTGAGCAGGGACAGGAATACTAAGAAGCAAGCAGTAAAGAATCTGATGAAGAGTTTTCTTAATAAGTAAATAGAATACCTATGGCAGTGGGAAAGCAAATGTAAAGATACAGAGAAGATTTGTTTAAAGAAAGGCTGTAAGTTTGTGACTGAAAAATGATGAGTGCGAAGGGTAGAGTGAATTTATTTCTCCAGCCAACATTTAAGTAGGTCCTATTGTGAGCTAGTTAGGCAATGCTTTAAGAGTTAAGGATTAAAGAAACAGAAAGTGTGATTCCTGCCCTCAAGTTGCCCACAGTCTAATTAGAGAAAGAAAGATAAATCGTTAGTGATTGCAGTACAGTAAGACAGATGTTGTAGTAGTGGTGTGCAGAGGGTCTTGTGAGTGCATAGGTGAAGGGCAACTAACTTACACTGGGGGAATTGTGGAACAGCTCCAAAAAATCAAATATTTATGGAACACACACTGAATGGTAGCCAGACTCTGTGCCACGTTGTTCATGGGTGGTCTCATTTAATACTTAAAACAGCTCTGAGAGGTAGATAATCTTTTGGTCCATCATTAGAGATGAGAAAACCGAAGTTCAGAGAGGTAAGCAACTAATCCAAGTTAGTGTGTGGCATGGATAGCTTCTGAACTCAGAGTTCTTACCATCACATTACCTGACCCACCAGACTGGATTAGATTCTTCTGACATATGCTATCGCAGCACTTTGTACTTTTTCTGATCACTTAGTATAATTGGTAATTACAGAGTTGTGTGATTTTGATCTCTCTCTACAGCACCCATCTATCTTTCTCAGTTCATCGTCTCCTTTCCTACCTAGCACAGTGCCAGCACCCCAGCAACCAATAAATATTTTTTTTAATAAATAAGCTCTGCTGCTTATTCAAATATTCTTACTAGCCAAGAATCACAAAGGTACCCTAACTTTTCCATTGGGTATATTATTTACATACTGGAATCCTTTTGTGATACTTTGGTATATCTCTGTAATAACTTTTATCATACTTAAAAGTTAAGAATGGTTAAAACCTCTTAAGTTTTAAATTACATCCCAAACTAGATACCCTTGGAAAAATGCACTTAAATATGTATCTCCTGTTTTCTTTCTTTTTTTATACACCTCTTTGTTACTTTCAGTGCTAATACTTATTTTTTTGTATTGATGCTAAAATAGTTAAATGTAGGAAGCATAAGGGTAAAATAGTTAAAAATAAGGAGTATAAGAATAGTAAAGTGCTCGGTTCAGCAGCACATGTACTAAAATTGGAACAATACAGAGAAGATTAGCCTGGCCCCTGCACAAGGATGACACGCATGAAGTGAATATGAAATTCGTGAGGCGTTCCATTTTTTTTTTTAAGGGGTATTAAAGACACTAAGACCATCATATTCTAGAGAGTTGACCCCTCAGTAATTGAGAAAATTTACTTGTTACAAGAAAAGAAATGTGGAGGCATAAAAACTAGTGGTTTATTAAGTGAAATATCTTAATTCTGGGCACTGGTTGCCTGCATCCTGGTCAGATATTTTTACTGTATGTCTCTTAGTACTTATTTCTTTTCCAGGCATACTAAAGCAACAAATATTTAACCCTGCCATAAATCATTGGAAACTTTGCTCTTTTGCCCAAAGGAAGAAGTATAATAGGAAAATAGTGTTTGATGGGCAAATTACCATGATAAAATGTAAGAATTTTTAAAATTCTTACTTTTTCTGTCTTTGTTTCTAGCTTTTTACCTGCACCTACTCAGCTGTCTCAGGACCAGCTTGAGGCTGAAGAAAAGGCACGATCCCAGAGATCACGACAGACCTCACTGGTCTCCTCCCGAAGAGAGCCTCCCCCGTATGGTTACCGGAAAGGCTGGATACCTCGGTTATTAGAGGTAAACGGTTTTGCTGAAATGTATTATAGTACCTTTGTAAAGTAAATGTAAACCCTAGAGCTATTGCATATGAGTTCCAATGCGATAGAGATTCTAGTTGTGAGCTCTCAAGACATGTACTTCCCTCAGAGGATTGAGCTTTTTGTTCTTGCTTATTCTCACTGCTTTGTGATCACTAGGGAAGTATACCAATGTATGTCTCTTATGTCAAACTGTTACTCATGTACAGAAGAAATTAACATACCCTTTCTAAATTGGGACTTACAGTGTATGGAAAATAATGGGGAGGTGAGAGAGAAAAATGAAAGAATGGTTTCACATTCGGGTACCTTTCCCTCCTCCTTCCCTGCGTGCACAGTGCCACATCACCCTGAAGAAGCAACTCTTCTCCAGGGAAAACTCTGGCAGCATTTGCTTTTCTGATTTCTTTCCTGTTAGTTGTAGTGGATAGAACACTGACAAGAAGGTTCTTTTTATTAATTTTTTTTTCTGTATAGCTGTGTTCCTTACTATTTGTGTGACCCTGGACAGATCCTAAGCTCTCTTCCTCTGTTTTTTTATCTTCAATAGGAGAATGTACAGCTTAGATCAATTTGGGAGAAGGTATAAGAGACAGAATTTGATAGTTAATTCAGAGGCAGTGAGGGAGAAGGAGGAATCTGAAATGATCTTTTTATGTCTCTAGCTTGATCACAAAGAATAGACTTTGTTAGCAGCACTTACTCTCCTCATTACTCAGGCTCTTGTACATCAGTTCAATGCATATTCCCTTGCCTAATTCCAGAGGCAGACTGCCCATGCTTGATCACCTTTTATACCTAGGGAGAAATGCAGACACTTGAGGCTTGCCTCCCCAAGGCCTCTTCCTGTTTCTTTTCCATCTTCCTATTTTCATTCTGACTCCTGCAAATTTTCCTCCTCCACTTCCCAAGGGATATACTTGCCCTATAAAAATCTCTGTGCCTATTCATTTGTATCCAGTTATTATAATTTTATCACTTTGTTTTGTTCTGTCTTTACATGGTTATAATTTTGCTTCACAAATAGGAAGGGTCAAGTCCTAAACTTTTTTTCATATGCCTCCAAGTGGTGATCATGGAACTAATTATTCATTGGATTGAAATATGTTGCTCAGCACCTATATAGAAGCAACTGTATTCTCAGTCTCTCTCCTTTGTCATTATTCCTGCTTGCCACGTTCTTTGTACAGCCTCGAAGAGGAACACCCAGCTAAATCATGTCTTCTCCTAACATATTCCCTGGTGGTTTTTTTTGTTTGGTTGGGTTTTGCTTAACTACACTGTGTTCTTTATTAATTCTAGTGTCTGAAGGCCAGCCTTCTGACACCTCTGAAGGTATTTTTATGTTGTTGCTTTTATTTTCACTGATAATGTTATTTGTGAGAAGTAGGACAAAATAAATGATTATCAAGGAGGCCATAATGCTGCCTTATCTGGGGCAAAAAGGTAGTACTTGCCATTATCTAACAGAAGACTGGAGTGTCTCTTTTATGAGATTATAGATATACTGCGTTTGGCCTCTCAGTAGATTAGAGTGAGGATGGCAGGCTTCATCTACATACAACAGAAATCACATCCTTACTTGCATTTCAGCATCAGGACACTTAACATTTAGTATTATTAGTTTTTAAAAGCTTACATGACTATCATAGTATTCCTATATCCTGGTGGAGCCGACCAGTTTATTTGAAAATCAAACCAAAATGGCCAGCTGATGGAAATACTGTGAATGCTTCTTGAGGAGAGTGAATATTCTATGTAAGAAAGCGTTTTGTTCTAGTTTTTAAAGTAAAAGCTATGATTTTCTGGCAAGCTTAGTGACCGCATAATGCCACATCTAAGTCCTGAAGTGCTTGTTATAGTTGAAGAACTATAGCAAATCTGAGGAGAAGGCAATGGCACCCCACTCCAGTACTCTTGCCTGGAAAATCCCATGGACGGAGGAGCCTGGTAGGCTGCAGTCCGTGGGGTCGCTAGGAGTCGGACACAACTGAGCGACTTCACTTTCACTTTTCACTTTCATGCATTGGAGAAGGAAGTGGCAACCCACTCCAGTGTTCTTGCCTGAAGAATCCCAGGGATGGGGGAGCCTGGTGGGCTGCCGTCTCAGGGGTTGCACAGAGTCGGACACAACTGAAGCGACTTAGCAGCAGCAGCAGCAAATCTGAGCATATGTCATATTGATGACCTGGGTACAGGTAGGACCATTCTGGGGAATGTTTTAACTATTTTCTGCCTAATTTACAAGAAAACATCTTCAGCTCTATTATTTGTTTTAAAAGATGTCAAACCTTTCTTTAGCAAGTAAGCATGTTGTACCTAGAAAATCATATATCTAGGATCTAATGAAATATTTCTTGAAGGAGGAGGACATATAAAAGTGGCTGTTTTCATAAATTTTTTTTCATCAAATCCCCTCTAAATGATTAATATTAATATATTTTTCCTCTGATTTCTTGCCCTTTCTTGAGCTAAGATACTTCAGTTTAGTAGGAAATGTAAAGGCTTTTGGAGTCAAAAGATATGGGTTCCAGTAATCATAGCTATCCATGAGACCTTGGAAAAATCACTTTTAATTTTTCTAAACTTATTTTTTCCATATGAAAATATGAGGTGATAAAGAACTACAAGAATTAAATGAGAATATATGTGTGAATTATATTTCTAAGTTTTAATAAGGTACTAAGCAAATATTGACTATGCCAAAGCCTTTGTGTGGATCACAACAAACTGGAAAATTCTGAAAGAAATGGGAATACCAGACCACCTGACCTGCCTCTTGAGAAGCCTATATGCAGGTCAGGAAACAACAGTTAGAACTGGACATGGAACAACAGACTGGTTCCAAATAGGAAAAGGAGTATGTCGAGGCTGTATATTGTCACCTTGCTTATTTAACTTGCATGCAGAGTACATCATGAGAAATGCTGGGCTGGAAGAAGCACAAGCTGGAATCAAGATTGCCGGGAGAAATGTCAATAACCTCAGATATGCAGATAATACCACCCTTATGGCAGAAAGTGAAGAGGAACTAAAAAGCCTCTTGATGAAAGTGAAAGAGGAGAGTGAAGAAGTTGGCTTAAAGCTCAACATTCAGAAAACAAAGATCATGGNAGTCAAGGCTATGGTTTTTCCAGTAGTCATGTATGGATGTGAAAGTTAGACTGTGAAGAAAGCTGAGCGCCGAAGAATTGATGCTTTTGAACTGTGGTGTTGGAGAAGACTCTTGAGAGTCCCTTGGACTGCAAGGAGATCCAACCAGTCCATTTTAAAGGAGATCAGTCCTGGGTGTTCATTGGAAGGACTGGTGCTGAAGTTGAAACTCTAGTACTTTGGCCACCTCATGCGAAGAGTTGACTCATTGGAAAAGACCCTGATGCTGGGAGGGACTGGGGGCAGAAGGAGAAGGGGACGACAGAGGATGAGATGGCTGGATGGCATCACTGACTCGATGAACATGAGTTCGAGTAAACTCCGGGAGTAGTTGATGGACAGGGAGGCCTGGTGTGCTGCGATTCATGGGGTCGCAAAGAGTAGGACATGACTGAATGACTGAACTGAAGCAAATATTATTAATTTAATAAAACTTTAAATTTAATGTCCATATGTTAACTTGAATGATAGACCTTTTTTGTAATTTTAAACTTGATTGACAGACTTAGATTATCTCCTTTAGAAGTCTTAATTCTGTCTTCTAAATAATTATATATAATCATCATTAGAAATGTGGTACACTCATCTCTGGATGCTTCTTTCCTGTTTGCTTCTCATGGAGCACTGAATAAATAGTATCATGTTCTTAAAATCTGAAGAAGAAATATAATTCTTTACTTTTTCTTTTTTTTTGGCTGTGCTGCACAGCTTGCAGGATCTTAGTTCCCTGACCAGGGATTGAATCCAGGCCATGGTGGTGAAAGCCTGGAATCCTAACCACTAGGCCGCCAGGGAACTCCCCAGTTCTTTACATTTCTGCTCTAACTATAGCTTGATCTGTCTTTCACTAAGAAAATTATGTATGCTAAAATGAAAAATCTTTCCCTTATACTAAACATTTTGCTTAATTTCTTCTTGCCATGTACTTAAAATCCAGATCCTTGCCACGATCTAGGAGCTGTTTCATGATCTGATGTTTGTTGTCTTCCCAAACAGACTTAATCGCTTATATGTCTGCACCTCTGCCCTCAATAAGCTACAGCCCCACTGGACCTCGTTTCCTAGAACATGCTGAGCTCAGTCTTGAAGCAGGGCCTTCACACTTGCTATTTAGTCTGCCTAGAACATGCTTCCCTCAGATCTTCCCGTGACTGATTTCTCATCATTCAGGCTTTACCTCATACTGCCTCTTCACAAAGGTTATCCCAACCACACTATCCAAAACAGCCTGTCTTCCCAGCCCCCTTTATTGCTTTCAAGGCATTTATCACAAGTCAAAACTTATGTCTTTTATATCTTTGCCCACTAAAATGTACACTCTATAAGATCAGAGACCCCTGCTTTGTTTACTGCCATTTGTCTAGCATCTAGCATAAAGGCTCAATAGTTACCTGCTGAAAGAGTGATCATATCTTAAATCGCAAGTTACTATTATTGAACATTCTTTTTATTTCTCTTTATTTATATAGGATTTTGGAGATGGAGGGGCTTTTCCAGAGATCCACGTGGCCCAGTATCCCCTGGATATGGGACGAAAGAAAAAAATGTCAAATGCATTGGCCATTCAGGTGGATGCTGAAGGAAAAATTAAGTATGATGCAATTGCTCGACAAGGACAGTCAAAAGACAAGGTAACCCTCTCATTGATTTTTTTCCCCCATTGATAAATATTTTGTGAGAAGTCTTTTTTGTTTTTAATTGTGTAAAAATGATAACTGTTTGGCCATTTAGTATATGTTAAAAGTAACAATGAAGTATAGTTAGGCTAACTGAAGATGATTTCATAACAATATGAACAATATAATATGGCTTCATAACAGCAATGACTTATTCCTTAGAAATTCCTCAAAATGATGAGAAGTTTATATATATTAATACTTAGGGATTCCATGTATTTGTTTTACATTTTAAAAACAATCCTTGTTTCCCTTCCAGTTTTATTGAGATAATTGACATGTAGCATCATATATGAAAAACAGTTCTTTTATAGTACTAGCTTTTCTAAGTACTAGTAAATTTTTAAAAATCTACAATTCTGGCAGTCCTAAAAAAATCAAAATTTAGTTTTGTCTATGGTCTTTTCTATTTCTCTTCCAAAATATGTACATACTTAATTATTTTGATGGTTCGTTTGAATAGAATAAATCACATAAACTTCTTTCTCCCTTGATTAAGTACAAAACTGGCACTTGCTAGTTTTAGGATGGCCCTGCTTACAAAGTAATCCAAAGACCAAAAATAAAATTTATTTAAAATAATCTCATCATAGAGCAGCCACACCCAAAGCCAAGGAACTATTTTTAAGACCTAGTTTTTTTCTTATAACCGAATACTCCAAATAGAGATAAAAGATCTCTTTAGAATTGATTGTATTGGGGACAGTATCTGAGAACCTTCAGTACCTATCCTTTGCTTCTTCTCTCTCTCCCAAACAGTCTCATTTTACTCTCTAAGACAGCACTAATAATATATCATTGTTTGCTCCTCCATCGTGGCTACTGGTTTAGGGGGAGAACGATTATGCAGTCATGCAAATTTATATCTCACATTTCAACTGGGCTCCCTTGATGTTCCTCCAAGCTTAACTCCTACTCTTCTCCATCCTCTCTCAGTTTAACAGGTGACTCCCCATCTATTTGCATATACGACTGTTGGAAGAAAATTGTTGGCTCTCTTTATCTTGCACTTGCCTTTTTGTCTTGACTGTTCCTTTTGTCTCTGTAACAAATCTCTTCCTATCTAAACCTAATCTTGCCAAGTGTATTCTAGTGTATCCTAGATCTCATCTCTTCCCCTTTCCTTTGTAACCTCACTTTTACATGTATTCCCACTTTATATATATACACATACACACAAATATACATATCTTTTTTTTTAATAAATGAGATTTTAATTCTCATAACTCCCATAGACTTGATTGTTTTTTTTTTACTTTTACTGTTTTAAAGATTTTTATTGGTATATAGAGGTCTACTTCATTAAGAAAAATCTGAATAGATTTTCATGGTGGCCTTGTGCCCTAATTGTTTTTAAACATTGAAAATTTCCAGTTTTTTACTTTTGCAAGCAGTGCTTTAGTCAAGATTCATATATAACCATCCTTTTGCACATCAGTGTTTTGTATAACGGCTTCCCTGATGGCTCAGGGGTATAGAATCCACCTGTCAGCGCAGGAGATGCAGGTTCCATCCCTGTGTTGGGAAGGTCCCCTGAAGAAGGCAGTGCCAACCCACTCCAGTATTCTTGCCTGGACAGAGGATCCTGGTGGGCTACAACCCACAGGGTCGCAAGAGAGTCAGATAAGATTAAACAACAGCAACAGCAACAGATTTGTATAAAATAAATTCTTAGTAGTATATGTATTGGGTCAGAGGATATTCACATTTCACATGTGACATATAATGCCAGTATGTTCTCTAAAAAGCCTTTGCCTAACATTCATTCTATTCTGTTGTGTTTCCCTCAGACTCTCAATCTGCTAGTTACCGTGATTTATCTTATCTATTTAACATAGCTCAAGTATTCCCATCTCTGCTACTTAGTTCAGACCCTTATCTTTTCCTGCGTAATTTATTGCAGCAGAATCTGAACCCCTCTCCTTGGCGTTTGTCTTAACCCGCATGGAAACGGTAGTTCAAGTTTTCCTGTTTTTCTCTCTCCCCACCACAAACACAGCATAAGCGCGCACACTTAAAATCTTCCCATAATCTTTAGGATGAAACCAACCAAGCACCTAACGAGACACTTGACCTCTTGCTTACCTTTCTAGCCTAGCATCAATTTTTACGACCAGAATATTGAAATCCAAAAACTAAAAGTCCAGTTTTAGCCATTCTGTTTATTTTCAGTACAAAATTTATCAACATTACAGGTTGTTGTTACAGAAGAAGAAACTTTCAGGCACTCCTCGTAATATGTCTGCTATAAGGAACTTCTTGCAGTTCCCCCGTTATGACACATTTTTACCTGGGGAACTTCCCCTGTGTGCCCTCTCATGCTAGGGAAAGTCCTCTCCCTGTTCTTTCTTATGACTAAATTCTCTTGCTTTCAGCTCACGTGTCTCTCTATTCCAGCGTAATCTCCCTGATCCTCCTTGGCTGGATTGGGTGTCCTTTCTCCCTGTTCCCTGTGTTTGTTTAGTAGCAGTCACCACCTTTTGTTGTAATTATCCTTTCACTAATAACAGTCTATGGTGTTTAATTATAAGCTCCTTGAGTACAGAGATTATGTCTTTATTTTCCTCTTTGATGCCTTAGTGCCCTGACATCTTGATACACAGACATTCCAAAGTGTTTGTTGGAAGAATTATAGCTGTATATATTGAATAATGGAAAACCACTTTTGCCTGGTGGCTTAGACGGTAAAGAATCTGCCTGCAGTGTGGGAGACCCAGGTTCATCCCCTGGGTTGGGAAGATCACCTGGAAAAGGAAATGGCCACCCACTCCAGTATTCTTGCCTGGAGAATTCCATGGACAGAGAAGCCTGGCAGGCTACAGCCCATGGGGTCGCAGAGTCAGACACAACTGAGTGACTAACACACTAACGCTTTTTCTGAAGCCACTAAGGTAGCCCAGTCCATTCCTACAAAAGGAAAAACAAGTCCCTGTACATGCAGAGCACATCCTGGAAGTTTATCCTGTACCAAAGGCGTTTATTTGCCTTTATTTTGGTGCATCACTCTTTCTTTGGAATGGTGACTATTCTTTACTGATATGTGCTACCTTTCCTCTTGTTTATTAGGAAAAAGCAGCATTTTAGGACAATAATTTGGCATTGACAGGTTGTGTGACTTTGAATGAAATATACTTTTAGCCCATTTAAAATGTGTATTGGTGATTCTTTTGTATTGAAAGTAGAGTAGAAATGTTAAAAGTGAACTGTTTATTTTTAGATTTCAGTATTCCGGCCAAATAAGGTCTCCAAAGTATTTTTCTTTACAGTTAGAGCCTTGACATGTCTGTCTATAGTGCAGCCACTGGAAATGAACCCTAGACTCATTAGGGGTACCACTCTCAGGTTCATACTAACCCTGACTTGAATGGGGGAAGCTATACGTGTGTAGGAGCGGGTGGTATGTAGAAAATCTCGCTACATCCTCTTAATTTTGCTGTGAACCTAAAACTGCTCTGAAAACTTTTTTAATAATAATAATAAGTAACCACAATGAAGATTAAAAAAAGAAGACTAGGTCACTCCCTGAATTGAGTAAGAAGATACTGAATAGAGTGACTACTTGGATGGGGGCTGTATGATGGATTTATTTCCTTCTTGCTGGACTTTATACCCCTGGAATATACATTTGAATTCCTTACACACTTTTAATAAATATGTGCTTTATTTTTTTTTAAGTAGATGGATTAATGTATAAAGTTTTTGAATGGATTTAATAATTCAACATTAACTATGCGTTGGTATTTGGAGGAGGGGGACACTTCTTGACTGTTTGGGACTGTCTTGAGCATTGAGTTATGTTTAACATCACTGGCACTATCTGTTAAATCCCAGTATTGCCTCACCTGCATCCCCGCCATTGTTTTAACCAGGAACACTTGACATGTTTTCAAAGACCCTGGGAGGGGAGTTGGAGCTGTTAGCATTGCCCTGTGTGAAAACCACTGATTTTCCTATGGTAATAGGAACTGGCTACTAAATGTACAAGATAAGATTTTTTAAAAATTCATTATTCAGGATGCTGATATGCAGGGTCCTTGACCTAGGATGCAAAGGTTTATTGGATTATTGAATTTGTACTGTATTGTAGTGATTTCTGATTTGTATCGGAGGGATCTGGTATTCTTCAGAAACCAGGGACTTTTCACTGAAATACTAACAGTGAAAGAGCAAGAATGGAAAATGCTTGGGACTTCCCTGGTGGTTCAGTGTTTAAGACTCTGAAGTTCCACTGTAGGGAGTGAGGTTCCATCCCTGTTCAGGGAACTAAGATCCCATGTGCCATGCAGTATGGCCAGAAAAAAAGAATGGAAAATGCTAGCTCTAGGTATAAGAGGTGAACAAGGCAAGGTTCCAAGGGATCATATTCTAGGGCAAGTCTAAGGTCATTGATCTCTCTAAATGTAAATACTGTGTATAAGACTTAATGGTAATACAAAATTGGAAAAGAGAAAAAAATTTAATGTCAACAGAACTAAATCCCTTTTTTGTCCAATGGTGACTTCAGTGGTAAATCTTAAAAAGTGTTAACATTTTTCCATCTGAAATAGTTATATAGGAAATGTTACATATATGATATTACCTAGAAGAATGTCTTCAACCCTCCCCACCTGAAAAAAAACCTCTAAACTTTAACCCTAAGATAAATTTTATGTTGTTACCTTGTTCATAATATATCACAAACTATAGTGTTTTGATATAACCAAAAGATAGTGTTTTCTTTCTACCTCTGAAACGGTAGATACGTTGACCGGCTTATCCTTTTAGTCAATCCAGTCCTTTGCCTAGTTTTCAGTCATAAAAAAATTCTGTTTCACAGATGAGTTACTACTTTATCTTGTTCACAGAGCTCATTTGTGCTCCTGATACCTTCAAAAGTATATTGTATTTTTCAGATAATCCTCCCCAGTCCCTTTGTCTCCTGAGATACAAGTTTCTTCAGCACATTTGGTTCTCAGGCAATAAAAATTTGGGGTTTTATAGTTAATTACCTTGGAGGAATCTCGCTCTTCAGATGTCCTTCACTCAGCTTTGTGAGATGCTAGAATCTTATTGATGCTCATTTAAAGGGTTATTAACTTTGGAATACCCAAATAAGAAGCAGCAAATGGCTCTTGTATGCTAAATTAGTATTGAGACTTTATGTTGAGCATGTATGACTATGAGGGAGCCATTTACTTAAAATCTTTTCCTGTAATGATCGCTGTATAAAAGTAGTTAACTCTTCATAGTTTTGGTAGTATTTTCCAGAGATTGTTATATACCTTTTAATTCTTAAGATACAGATTTTTCCATCCTGCAAAGGTGTTCGATTTTGAGGTCAGTTACTGGCTGTGTGATCTTAACGCACTGAGCCTTGCTTTTCTCACGAGAGTGAGCTTCAGAGCACCTTCCAAAATGAGCACTCTGAGAGAATGGTGACACTGCTGCTGCTGTTGCTAAATTGCTTCAGTCTTGTCTGACTGTGCGACCCCTTAGACAGCAGCCCAACAGGCTCCTCCATCCACAGGATTTTCTAGGCAAGAACACTGGAGTGGGTTGCCATTTCCTTCTCCAATGGTGACACTAGTAGCTCCCATATCAATAAACATGTTTTATGGTAAAGTATCTGTACTTCTTACCTGCTCCCTTTTCTCATTCCTGAGAAAGACAAGCTAGAGATTTTGGCCTATATCCATGATGCAGTTTTTCCAGGAAATCAGAAGCTTATATAAAACATTCTGCAATCCCAACATGTATACATACACCTTTAACATAGAATAGAGTATCTGTAAAAGTCATACATTCATTCATTTTTACAAAAACTATTGACTGAAAGCCTCCTGTGGACCAGGCATTGTTATAAGCACTGGAGATACTTTAATGAATAAGAGATTCCTCATCAGTGATATAGGTATAATTGTTGTGCACACCTCATAGGGTTGATACAAAAAGTTAAATTCATTTATATATATAAATAACAAAAGAACAGTGGCACAAAATATGTGCTTAATATATGTTAGCTGTTTGGTTATTACTTTAATGGTGAAGACAAAGATTTAAAATAGATAATTTCATACTGTGAGCAGTGCTTTGAAGAGAGCAAATAGAGTTCTGTGACACCAAATGATTGGATGGGGAGGAATTGCTCCTGTAGCAAGGGTAGTCATAGGAGGCCTCACCCTTGCATGCGCGACCTTTGAATCAAGACTCAGGTTGAGAATCCAGTTGAAGAACTGAGAGCAATATTCTGTAAAGGCCCAGAACTGGGGGAAAGCAAGTTGTTAAGTTGTCCTTTCTCTGTATGTGTGTTAAAGAATGCCTAACTCAAGCATCAAAATCTAGAATGCTGCTTATTTAAATTTCCAGTACCTCTATTTTTCTATAAAATCTGCCATGTAGGTTATTATGGAAGTATTCAAGAAGTATACATGAGCATGAAAGTCGGTAATAATTCTATTTGGCAGAGGCCCACCGATCAGAAAACAGTCCTAAATGAGTGTGAAATAAGGTGTGTGTATACGTTTTTTTTTTCCATGGAAGAATGTGTTCTGGGTTTTTTGACCATGGCATATGTTCATTTTCTTATCTATGAATATAGATGATGCGATAAAAGACAAACATTACAAGCAGGGCCAGGTCAATGAAATTTTTTAGGCCCACTGGATTTGGATATTATTCACTAACCTGACTTAAATTCCAATGAGCTTGTAATCCAAGATAATAGGGCTTTAGGCAATTTATATCATCATTAATTTCAAGTCCGAGTGAGCCTCAAAAATAGGGATCACTGATGCGTAAGATTTTGTTGGCACAATTTATTTGGATACTGACTTGATTAGAAGATCTCAAATAATTTAAATGCATGAGGTCAGAGGAAAATTATCAGCTTTTATAGCCAGGGCAGCAATTTGTGTATATATTTTAAGCTTCCTTGGTTTTAAAATCTAAAAGACAAAATCTGTGTCCTAAATTTATAAGTGTGCTGAGAGGACATTTTGACTTCTGAAATGACTTAATGAGGTTGCTTCTCTTCATTCTTTGCTTTTCTTAAGCCTGCTTGTGTTTGAACATTTTAGGTCATTTATAGTAAGTACACTGACCTGGTTCCCAAGGAAGTCATGAATGCAGATGACCCAGACCTTCAAAGACCTGATGAAGAAGCCATTAAAGAGGTAACTGGGAATTGATATATGTAATTATTTTAGATGAGTTTTTACATCTTCATTAACTTTCAAAGCACTCATTGTGGCATTTCTTATTTCAGATAACAGAAAAGACAAGGGTAGCCTTAGAAAAATCTGTATCGCAGAAGGTTGCTGCAGCCATGCCAGTCCGAGCAGCTGATAAACTGGCTCCTGCTCAGTATATCCGGTATGAATCATGCCTGGAGGTTTTAGCTTCATGTTGGAAGTGATTGGAGTTGGGGGTCCTGGTATTCTTTCACTATCCTTAGTCACAATTGTAAATGCAGTTTTTTGAGTAATTACTTGATGTCTGNAGCTGGTAGGGCTGCTGCCATTATTCTTTCTGTTTTATAGCCTATGATTATTCAGAAACTGCTAATTTTAAGTTGCTTGCTGAGGATATTATTCTTTCCTCAAATGCAGACTTAGAAAATAGGTACTATTTTCTAGACTTCTTACTTAATGAAATTGAACACGGTACTTAACATGGTTCAAAATGGACTGTGATGGGTTATTTGCAAACTAATACAACTCTAGTTTATATTCTGCTTAGTTGCTGTTAGTTCTCTTATCTCTGTTACTATCTGCTCTGCCTAAATATTACTGCAATTTTCTATTACTGCTTTGTGAGAGAAACTGACAATGTAATCCAGTTTAGGATTGTAATAGAAGTAAAATGCCTGTTGTAAACCTCAATTAGTTACACCTTTAGTTTCATCTACATTCCTTAGATACACACCATCTCAACAAGGAGTGGCTTTCAACTCTGGCGCTAAACAGAGAGTTATTCGGATGGTGGAAATGCAGAAAGATCCAATGGAGCCTCCAAGGTTCAAGTAAGTAGGTGGTTTCATGAGAAGGCACCACTATTCCTAAATATATATATATAATATATATATATATCAAAGGAGGGAAATGCCCATTAGCATATAAATGGAAAAACAAAATGTGGGGCATCTATACATGGAGTGCTTCCCTGGTGGCTCAGCTGGTAAAGAATTCACCTGCAATGTGAGAGACCTGGCTTTAATCCCTGGATTGGGAAGATACCCTGGAGAAGGGAAAGGTTACCTACTCCAGTATTCTGGCCTGGAGAAGTCCGTGAAGAGTTGGACACGACTGAGTGACTTTCACTTTCATACATGGAATAATGTTAAGCCATAAAAAGAAACAAACTTTAATATGTACAGTGACATGGGTGAATCTCAAAATAATTATGCTGAGAAGCTAGACAAAAACAAGTACATACTGTATGATTCTTTTTATATAAAACTCTAGTTTTATATAAACTTCCTGTAATGACAGGAAGTAGATCAATGGTTACCTGTGAGGAGGGAGGGAGTATGGATAGGAGACGAGAGGAAAAAGGCATAGGCAAAGGGGCGTGCAGAAACTTGGAGGTGANACTCTAGTTTTATATAAACTTCCTGTAATGACAGGAAGTAGATCAATGGTTACCTGTGAGGAGGGAGGGAGTATGGATAGGAGACGAGAGGAAAAAGGCATAGGCAAGGGGGCGTGCAGAAACTTGGAGGTGATGGGTATGTTCAGTATTTTAACTATGATGATGATCTCACACAAGTAAATTGTGTTTACTTGTGTCAGAAGTTAATTGGATTATACATTTTATGTATAGTTAGTTATACATTAGTTGTACCTCAATAAAGCTGTTTTTTAAGAAGGCAAAATATTATTATTTGATGAATTGATGATAATACGGTGGAGATGAAGTGGGTAGTAATGATAATGACAGAGTTGGCTGTGTTTTAATAATTGTTGAAACTGAGCAGTTGTGATAAGAAAAACAACTTTTGAGGAAAACAGCTTTTCTCCCCCTGAGTTGCTGCCTAGGCATGTTGCAGTACTCCCATGTAGAAACTGGACATTTAAATTAGGACTCGCATTTAGGATGCCGGTCATAAGTTCCCACTTTGCCTTTCCCAGGGTACATTTTAAAATATAGTTGGCTCTTCATGTCCATAGATTCTGCATCTGCAAATTAAACCAACTGCGGATTGAAAATAGTCAGGAGAGTTTTCCCTGGGAGTCCAGTGGTTAGGACTCTGTGCTTCTACTGCAAGGTACAAGAGTTCGATGCCTGGTTGGGAAACTAAGATCTATATGCCACATGGCGTAGCAAAAAGGAAAAAAAAAATTACACCAAGTTTTCAAAAACGAAACTTAAATGTCATGCCCACCACAACTATTTATACAACATTTACATTGTATTAGATGTAATACAGAAATGATTTAAAGTATAAGGAAGAATGTGTGTAGTTTATATGGAAATACTACTCCATTTTGTTTAAGGGACTTAAGGATTCATGGGTTTGGGTATGTATCCTTGACATCCAAGAACCAATCCTTGGATACCAAGGGACTACTATAACCACTTAGAGTGAAGTCCCAGGAAACGTTAGACTCCTCTGTCCCAGCCAGCTAGGTATTACTACCCTGCTCTCTGTCTCCTGCTCACTTGTGGCCTAGGACAGAGGATTGTTCTTCCTCTAGTTCTTTGCTCTCTCCTCACTTCTGGGGTCTTTAAGTAATAATAAATCTTGTGACTGTGTTTCATTGTGTGGATGTATTAAAACTGCACCTTAAATTGAAATGACCCAGTTGGATTTCACTTCTCCAGACTGGGAACTTGGATGCTGAGAGGGCTATCTGAGGATCCTGTGTGGGTGGCTTGTGCCCCTTTTTCAGCAGGTCTTAATCTGCACATTCTTGATTGAATACGCCTGCTTTAGCTTCTCAACACATTGCTGTATAATAGATGGATATTCATTATACACTCTTTTGTTTTTGTGTCTGTTTGAAGCTTTACGTAATAAAAAATGAGGAGGGAAGATTTGAGTTACTGACTGAAAAGGAAAAATGTATATCATTCTGTGGTTGTGCTTTGGTTTATCCTTCAGGATTAATAAGAAAATTCCTCGGGGACCACCTTCTCCTCCTGCACCTGTCATGCATTCTCCTAGCCGAAAGGTAATCTTTGCTCTAGTTTAAAATCTCTTTTTGTACTCATGATTACTAATTTATAAATAACCCCCTATGGAATAAATTCTAGATGTCTATATTATTACTTTTCACCAAACATATTGTTTCCTTAACTTGTTTTTCAAAATAAATAGGGACCCACTCAAGACTGTAACACGTGGTTCCATAGTATGAGAATGTATGTAAAATGTTAGCTGTTAGCTTTATGATTAATAACCTAACCCCTGCTTTTAATGGAATGAAAAGGGTCTGCTGTTTGAAAAGATGTTATCATAGTTGTAGGAAGTAAGTTCCTGGGATCATTAGGTCTGTAATTGATAGCCCAAGTGACTTTTTTTTTTAATGTATATTTTATTACCCAGCTAAAAGAAAAAGTTTTCATCTGCAAGTATTCACATCAGTTTAAATATGTAAAAATACTAACCAGCATTTGTAACTGTCAAAAATAGATTATTTTCCATGTTTTATATTAAAGTTATTACTAGAAACCATGATGTGGAAACATAGTATATAGTGCCACTAAACAAATGGAATCAGGACCTTTGATTAAATCAGTGTATATTGAACTATCTTTGAAGAGAAAGGTTGCACTTAGTTTTTTGCTAGACTATAAATCTTAAAAATGTCTCTTCTTCGTTTCTTTTCTCAACACAGATGACTGTGAAGGAGCAGCAAGAGTGGAAGATTCCTCCCTGTATTTCAAACTGGAAAAATGCAAAGGTAATTAACTTGTCATAAATTCAGTATCTTAGTGTTAGAACCAGAGAAGGCAATGGCACCCCACTCCAGTACTCTTGCCTGGAAAATCCCATGGATGGAGGAGCCTGGTAAGCTGCAGTCCATGGGGTCGCTAAGAGTCGGACACGACTGAGCAACTTCACTTTCGCTTTTCACTTTCATGCACTGGAGAAGGAAATGGCAACCCACTCCAGTATTCTTGCCTGGAGAATCCCAGGAACAGGGGAGCCTGGTGGGCTGCCGTCTATGGGGTCGCAGAGTCAGACACGGCTAAAGCGACTTAGCAGCAGCAGCAGCAGTAGTGTTAGAACCTCCTGAAAAACACCCAGGTAGGACCTTCAGCCTGGGTTGCTTGATGAAACCTCAGCATCTCATTTAGCTGAAGGTTTTCCAGAAGGAACACCCAACTTATACGACTTTAATTTATATCTGAAATTCTTCCTGAAAGGATTTAGATCAATTTAAATAATCATATGACAAAACAAAATTAATGTTTGGCTATATTCAGTGCTTTCATTTTTAAATTATTTCTTATTTCTGTTTATAACAATGCATGAATAAATTCTATGTATATCTACTAATCACCAAAGCATCTAGGAGTCATGAATAATCTGTAAAATACTGCGAAATAAGTTTCCTTATCACTATTTCCTTTTCCTCCCAAATATTTCATGATTCTTTTTTTAATGTGTGAAGAAGGCCACCTCAATCCATGATTTAAATACAAATTATTCCTTAAAGGAACTTAGGGAATTCCCTGGCAGTCTAGTGATTAAGACTCGGCGCTTTCACTGCCAAGGGCCCAGTTTGATCCCTGCTTAGGTAACTAAGATCCAGCCCACAAGTCTTGTAGCGCAGCCAAAAATAAGTTATACACTCATCCTGAAACAAAAGGATTGTTGGGTAGTCTGGTTTGGTATACCATACATATTTATGTATGTATAACTATGAGGCATCTTGAGCTGTCTGTAACAATCCTTGAAGCAGGAATAAAGACCATGGGCAGGAGGTCATTATTTAGTAGTCTACTCAAAAGTCTGAAAGAATAAAGCTAAGTATGGAAGTTACATAAATGTTCAAGCATATTCCTTGAGTTGTTGAAACAGAATGCAGAATTTCAAAACAAAGACTCTTAATTGTCTAGCAAACTTTTATCTTTTTTCTGTTTACTAAAATGTGTAGCGTTCCAAGAATCTGATCAGTCATGAAAGCAGTGCAGCAGATTACGCTACCTATAGACACTATGATTTTAGTGCTTGCTTCTACCTTTGTATAACTGTTACATTTATTTGATGAGCAGCTCTTTAGCTATTTGGTAGTGATTTCCTTTTATTATAACCCAAAATTTAACAAGAGAATCTGTTTTCCCAGAGCTTGCACTCTGAAATGCTAGTTCTTCTGCTTATTAACTGTATGACCTAGGCTTTCTACCTCAGTGTCTTCATCTGTGAAATGGAAATAATAATGTTACCAGCCTTATAGAATTGCTGTGAAGGATAAATGAGGCCATAAATATAAAATGCTTAAACTGTCCTCCACACGAAGCCCTCAGTGTTAGCTGCTACTACTGTTGCTTAATTACGAAAAGAGATGTAAGGAGAAAGAACTTAAAATATTGTCAAAATGGACATATATAAATCTAGTTTTAAAGACTCTATTTTTGCTCTTTGGTGACCAGTGTTTTCTGCCTGCCTTCGTCCTAGGGTTATACAATTCCATTAGATAAACGTCTGGCTGCCGATGGAAGAGGACTGCAAACAGTTCACATCAATGAAAATTTTGCAAAACTGGCCGAAGCCCTCTACATTGCTGATCGAAAGGTTAGTCTGTTGTAATTAAGTTGTTTGATGCTCTTGATAATTTGTAAATCTGTTCAGAATTACCTAAGATACTGTTATTTGGGTTACATTGCTGAGTACCCAGAGAGGCTCTCACCTGTGGTATGTGTTCCAGAGATGACACGTGCTGGTGGAAGTTCTGACCCAGTCTTGGCCTTTGTAGACTCATATACATACCCCACCAATGGTGATTCATCTTTCCCACAACATTCTAGAATAATGGTGCTTCACTAGACTGATCCCAATTTGGGGAAGGTTGACACCTACTCTTCCTGGGTTTCATAATTTTTCCCTATTTCTCTTTGTCTTCCAAAAGATCAGTGGCACAGAAGGGAAAATAAACATACCGATGTATTGAATGCTACAGAAAATGGCATTCATAGTATTGGCTGTTTGTTAATATTATGGTATTAATATGTGTCTTTTAAGTTTACATGCTTCAGGGTATGGGCATAGAACATACAAGAGTATATCTTCTGTGTCACAGTGAGCACCCTTATGTAAATTATTTCTTGCTCATCTATACTAAGGCTATATCTTGAGTTGATCTGATTGATTTTGAAAACATTACCAGTTCCTGTTACTGATATTTAAAATTGCTTTATTGCTTACTTTTATTTTTTAGATTGTTTCTAAAATGAAACAGTGAAAAAGCATTAGTGAAACACTGACTTACAAGATTGATTGGAGTCAGAGTGAAAAAGCTGTTTGCAGTGTCATCTAGGCGAGTTATCTTTTGTAGACAAGAATCTTTGTTTTAATTAGCAGTGACAAATGTGAATTCTTCTAACTGTTCTTTCAAGCCAGAGTTTAGTCAGGAAATTAAATGACAGCTATAATTCTTTATCCCTGATAGTATCTTATTTAACATCTAACTTCACTTACAGGCTCGTGAAGCAGTGGAAATGCGTGCTCAAGTAGAGAGAAAGATGGCTCAAAAGGAAAAGGAAAAACATGAAGAGAAACTTAGAGAAATGGCCCAGAAAGCCAGAGAGAGAAGAGCTGGGATCAAAACCCATGTGGAAAAAGGTATAACATACTCGTTGTTTAGTTGCTAAGTCATGTCCAGCTCTTTGTGATCCCATGCACAGTAGCCCACCAGGCTCCTCTGTCCATGGTATTTTCCAGGCAAGAATACTGGAGTGGGTTGCCATTTCCTGCAGGGGATCTTCCCACCCCAGGGATCAAACTTGAGTCTCCTGCATTAGCAGGCGATTCTTTACCATCTTTGAAGTCACGGGGGAAGCCCTGACATACTTGTTACTAAATTGAATTTACTTTATGAATAATATTTATCTCAATTTAGAAAATCTCAGCTGTTTTTTTTACTGCATGCAGAAGTAGTGCATACATGTAAAGAAAATGTAGATATTTCAGAAATAATGTAGAAATGAAACAGTAATTTCTGCCTCATTAAGTGGAAGTAATAGAAAAGAATTTGTATTTAAATGTGGGCCTTTAATATGGGACTACACCAGAAAGTTTTAAAATTCTGAGTGAAATACTTTTAAAAATCACATATTATTCAAATGATAGGCTTAATTTTCTCTTACTTTTCTGGAAACTTAGAGAAAAGAGGTTTCAAACTGAACAATTCAGCTCCTCCAATGGTAAACGTAATCCACAGTTTTTCTTTTAGGCCTTTAATCATTTTCTCTCTCACTTTATTTAGTGATCTACATAAATATTGTGGTATATGTGCTATATTAATTCCGTTAGAGTGAGAAGACTAATTCTAATTCAAGGAAATTATGAGGGTGGTTTCAGTAATAATTCCTCATCTAGTATACTTACTCATTCAGTTCATGTTGAGCACCTACTAGAGGCAAGGATTTCATCTAGACAGAGTTTTCTGCTAGTCGGGTAGGGGATATAGCAGTGAACATTTTAGGGAATGTAGACAGACAAAAAAATGTTAATCATGTAGTGTATTAGAAGATAATAGTCACTATGAGGGGAAAAAAAGAGGAAGAGTATGTAAAAGTGCCAGAAGGAGGGAGTGGTCAGAATAGACCTCACTTCCGAGATGGTAACTTTAACAAAAAAAAACACTTGAAGAAAGTAAGGAAGTGAGCCTAAGGGAAGAGCATCCCAGATAGAAGGAACAGCCAGTGCAGACGCCCTGAGTTGGGAGTGTATCTGGTATGTTCAAGGAAAAGCAGGAGGCCAGAATGGCTGGATTAGACCTAGAAAGCTAAGTAGAGATGAGTAGTTAGGGCAGAGTGGCCAGGTCTTGTGTGCCTTTTATAGCTTTTACTTCAAGTAACAAGGGAAGTAATCTGAAGAGTCTGGAGCAGGATGACATGGTCTTGCATATGTTAGAAAGCAATGGAATGGTTATCTGCAGGAGCAGGAACACCGTTGGAAAGCTATTGCAATAATCCAGATAAGAGATAATAGCAGGAGGTAGATAGTGAAAATATGTCAGGTACTGGGTGTGATTTGAAAGTAGAGCTGACAAAATTTGCTTATGGATTCGGCAGAAGAAGGAAAGAAAAGGAGTCAAAGATGATTCCAGAACTTTTGACCTAAACAATTGACAAGAATTGAATTGCTATCTAGTAATATTGGTAAGACTACACTGCAGAGAGATTTGGGAAGGAAAGATTAGGAATTTAGTTGTGGACATGTTATGTTTAAAGTGGAGGTGTCAAGCAGCAATTGGTTATAGGAATCTAGAGTTGAAGGGAAGTAATGAAAGTTCTGGCTAGTAACCCACTTCCTTGCATATATATATATATATATGTCTTAATGGCGCATGATATAAAAAACCTACTTCTTGTAACCTAGCCACTGATGATAACTCAGAGTAAAACCGCTCTGTATCTAAGTTCTCTAAACTGATTTAAAAAACAGGATGGTTCTTGAGAAGGTAGTTAAAATTTTTAAAAATCCTCTTGCCAAATATTAATAAGAACTTACATTTATTAAGCGCTTATTTTACATTTATTAAGGTACCTCTCTGAGCACTATATTACTTTATATATTCCTACAGCAACCCTATGCAGTGGTTCTGTTATTGTCACTGCTTTACAGAGGAGGCGACAAAGGCTGAGCGGGGTCAAGTAATGGGTATAATTTCATGTTGTTGATCTGTCGTAGAAACAGGATTTGAACCCAGACAGTCTTGACTCCAAAGCTCAAGCTCTATACTATATTCCTTCTATATCTACACTATTTCCCTTCAGCATGGGGAGAGTAGAGAAAATGAAGATAGATATAGACACAGTAGATGAGATTAGGTGCAACCAGCCCCAACGTATCATGATTAAAAGGTTCTTTATTTGAAGTCAGTCTTCGAAAATAATAAGGATGAACTTGGCAAATTCTTTTTTCTGGCATTTTATTATGAAAATTTTAAAACATGTAGAAATATTCTCTTATTCAAAATATTAATAGTGATGAATACAGTGATAAAGTCATTTTCACCTGTGTCCACACAGAGGATGGGGAGGCACGTGAGAGGGATGAAATCCGGCATGACCGGCGAAAAGAGAGACAGCATGACCGGAACCTCTCCAGGGCAGCTCCAGACAAGAGGTAGGTACTCTGAGGTCAATGTGAATTGTGAAGAGTGACCTTTGTGAACCTTCTAGAGAGGAGTGTTAGTCCACTGAAACCAGTTTTGCTTCTCTCCTTCCTCTTCAGGTTGATAGCTTCATAAATCAGCACCTATTTTCTTGCCCTAAACTGCTTAGTCTGCCTTAGCAGAACTGACTGTGCCTGAAAGTGAGCTTTTCTTCCATTACCTTGTATTGCCAGCTAGGGTTGAGAAGGATGGGGATACACAAAAAGGGAATTCAGATCATATTTATGAAGAAGAAAGTAATGGATATACCTGTTCTGGTCTGTTCTTTTCCTGCTTCAAATGGTGAGACAGATTGATTTATCATGTGCCTGCTCCTCTAGACAGGAAATAAGCTGCTGGACCTTTATTGAGGTCTTTTCACATGCAGAATACTGTACTGAATGAGTACAGTGGGGGAGAAGAGCACCTTTTGTAAGAAGTGAAAGTCAACCTCTTTTCATGAGCAGTTTCACTTAAAATTCAGAAAGATAGAGCTGTCATATGAAATTGCTTGGGGAAACTGACAGAACACTCTTAATAAGTACAGACTTAACAAAGGAAATACATGTATGAACACTTGAATAAAGTAGAGACGGATTCATGAAGTTTGTGGTTCACCAAGGGCCGAGGACTGAAATTGATAAAGTTGAAGAAATGCTGTAATACAAGAGGTGGAATTCTGAGTGAGGGTTAAATGCAAATATAAAACATTTTCTTTCCAAATGAGCAGTTTGAATGCTCTCATCCTCCTGTGAGCTGATACTGTGTTTTTTTTGGGTCATATCTTAAACAGATTCCTGTTGGTGGTATTCTTTGTTGTTTAATGGCATATTTCATCTCCTTAAATAAGTGAAGTCATAGAAAAGCAGAAAATCTGAATTTAGAGTTTAAATGTACAGTATAGAAGAGAAAGGAATGAAGTTTGAAAGTACACAGTTAATGATACTCTCAGTCTGAAATTCCTAAGCTGTAAAAATCAAAATGGCTCTGTAGATAAATTGAGCCCTTAAAACCAGTAAAGTGACTGAGAATTGATAAAATAGAAAAGTTTTAAACTTGTGCTTGGATGAACATTAGATTGTCTATAGAAATCATTTTAAGACCTGAACCTCTAGTAAAGTAAATGATGACAGTTATCATGGTATCATTGTGATGTAGATTACATACATACCAAAACAGCAGGGGAATTAAGTTCATCTGAATGTCAAACATCATACTGAGTAATCCAGTCATTAGACATATTTTTCTCAAAATTCTGATAGGATAAAATTACTAAATGTTGTTAGGTAAAAATTGATTCTATCTTATTGAAAGTGATTCATGTGGTATACCTAATTTGCATCTAGTCCCCCTAACCCTTTATAATAATAATAGCAGATACAGCTTCATATCTCAGCATGTGTTACAAGAAGATTGCTTGTATTAAGAATGATTCTTTTGAGAAAGTACAGCCTCTTCTATAGGTGCTATTGGAAAAACTGGACGGCTACATGCAAAAGAAGGAAAACCTTATACCATGCGCAAAAAACTCAAAAGCAATTAAGGGTTTGAATGTAAGACCTTAAACTGTAAAATTTCTAGAAGAACACATAGGTAGTAAGCCCTTTGACATTGGTCTTAGCAATGATTTTGTGAATCTGACTCCAAAGGCAAAGGAAACAAAGGAGAAATAAACAAATGGGACTGTATCAGAATAAAAACTTGCACACGATGAAGGAAGCCATCATCAGAACAAAAAGGCAGCCTAGTGAGTGGGAGAAGATACTTGCAAATCGTATATTCAACATGAGGTTAATATCCAAGCTATAGAAAGAACTAACAACCCAGCTAAATGGGCAGAGGATCTGAATAGACATTTTTCCAAAGAAGACATGCAGATGGTCAACAAGCACATGAAAAAATAATCAACATCACTAATTATGAGGAAATGCAAATCAAAACCACACACCTGTTAGACTGGCTGTTATCAGAAAGACAAGAAATAGCAAGCATTGGAGAGGATGTAGAGAAAAGGGAACCCTCATGCACTGTTGGTGGGAGTATGAATTGGTGCAGTCAATATGGAAAACACTATGGAGATTCCTCAAAATACTAATAAGAGTAAAACTGCCATATGATCCAGCTTTTCCACTTCTCGGTATTTATCTGAAGAATACAAAACACTAATTCAAAAAGTATAAGCATCCCTATGATCACTGCATTAAGGAGTTCATGATCTGAGCCACAGTCCGCTCCCGATCTTATTTCTGCTGACTGTATAGAGCTTCTCTATTTTTGGCTGGAAAGAATATAATCAGTCTGATTTTGGTGTTGACCATCTGCTGATATCTGTGTGTAGAGTCTTCTCTTATGTTGTTGGAAGCGGGTGTTTGCTATGACCAGTGCATTTTCTTGGCAAAACTCTATTAGCCTTTGCCCTGCTTCATTCCCGTATTTCAAGGCCAAATTTGCCCGTTCCTCCAGGTGTTTATTGACTTCCTACTTTTGCATTCCAGTCCCCTGTAATGAAAAGGACATCTTTTTTGGGTGTTAGTTCTAAAAGATCTTGTAGGTCTTCATAGAACCATTCAACTTCAGCTTCTTCAGCGTTACTGGTTGGGGCATAAACTTGGATTACCGTGATATTGTATGGTTTGCCTTGGAAACGAACAGAGATTATCCTGTCGTTTTTGAGATTGCATCCAAGTACTGCATTTTGGACTCTTTTGTTGACCATGATGGCTACTCCATTTCTTCTAAGGGATTCCTGCCCGCAGTAGTAGATATAATGGTCATCTGAGTTAAATTCACCCATTCCAATCCATTTTAGTTCGCTGATTCCTAGAATGTCAAGTTCGGTCTTGCCATCTCCTGTTTGACCACTTCCAATTTGCCTTGATTCATGGACCTAACATTCCGAGTTCCTATGCAATATTGCTCTTTACAGCATCGGACCTTGTTTCTATCACCAGTCACATCCACAACTGGGTATTGTTTTTGCTTTGGCTCCATCCCTTCATTCTTTCTGGAGTTACTTCTCCACTGATCTCCAGCAGCATATTGGGCACCTACCGACCCAGGGAGTTCCTCTTTCAGTATCCTAACATTTTGTCTTTTCATACTGTTGATGGGGTTCTCAAGGCAAGAATACTGAAGTGGTTTGCCATTCCCTTCTCCAGTGGACCACATTCTGTCAGAATTGTGTCAGGTTTCTTAAATTGAAGAAAGTAGGGAAAACCACTAGACCATTCAGGTATAACCTAAATCAGATCCTTTATGATTATACAGTGGAAGACAGAAATAGATTTAAGGAACTAGATCTGATAGACAGGGTGCTGATGAACTATGGACGGAGGTTCGTGGACATTGACCAGGAGACAGGGATCAAGACCATCCCCATGGAAAAGAAATGCAAAAAAGCAAAATGGCTGTCTGGGGAGGCCTTGCAAATAGCTGTGAAAAGAAGAGAGGCAAAAAGCAAAGGAGAAAAGGAAAGATATAAGCATCTGAATGCAGAGTTCCAAAGATTAGCCAGGAGAGATAAGAAAGCCTTCCTCAGTGATCAATGCAAAGAAACAGAGGAAAACAACAGAATGGGAAAGACTAGAGATCTCTTCAAGAAAATTAGAGATACCAAGGGAACATTTCATGCAAAGATGGGCTCGATAAAGGACAGAAATGGTATGGACCTAACAGACGCAGAAGATACTAAGAACAGATGGCAAGAATACACAGAAGAATTGTACAAAAAAGATCTTCATGACCAAGATAATCACAATGGTGTGCTCACTCACCTAAAGCCAGACATCCTGGAATGTGAAGTCAAGTGGGCCTTAGAAAGCGTCACTATGAACAAAGCTAGTGGAGGTGATGGAATTCCAGTTGAGCTCTTTCAAATCCTGAAAGATGGTGCTGTGAAAGTGCTGCACTCAGTATGCCAGCAAATTTGGAAAACTCAGCAGTGGCCACAGGACTGGAAAAGGTCAGTTTTCATTCCAATCC